>JAMKCH010040163.1:0-14461 GCA_023653785.1 Ophioderma brevispina
AAAACATCAAGCATTTCAAAATTATGCTCAAATCAAATCTGTTATCAATTTAAATACTAATTTGGGGGCAAGTGTCGTCTTGTGTGGTTAAGGTAGTGTATGAAGTATGTATTGTGGTTTTCAATATAAATATTCTTTGTGTTTATGTGCAATATTGATAAGGGGGTGTTCATCTTCTGGCCTTATTGGCCTTTCGTCCACACTCCTCCATGTCATGGTATGTATCTGTTTGGTGTTGTTTTATGATACTGGTTGATAAGGACAATAAATATGATGAAAGAATGATGATGATGATGATGGACATGCTTTTGTGAATTCAAACATGGCAAGTAATCTATCTCTTCAAGATGACATTGTTTTGTAAGGTCAAATTGGTAAGATAATCTATCTCGCCATGACGACATCTACGTTTTGTGAAGTCAAAGTGGCAAGAAACTCTATCTCGCCAAGACGCATTTGCTTTTTGTGAAGTCAATTGGCAAAATCAGATATTTCGCCAAGACGACATTACTTTTTGTGAAGTCAACTTGGCAAAAAACTCTATCTCGCCAAACGACATCTACTTTTTGTGAAGTCAACCTTGGCAAGATAATCTATCTCACCATGACGACATCTACTTTTTGTGAAGTCAACCATGCCAAGAAAATCCTCTCGCAAAGGACGTAATCTACTTTTTGTGAAGTCAATTTAGCAAGATAATCCTATCTTGCCAAGACGAATCTACGTGCGGTGAGTCAACTTGGAAAGATACTCTATCTGACCATGACGTCATCTACTTTTTGTGAAGGCGACTGACAAGATAATCTATCTCCGCCAATTTGACGACATCACGTTTTGTGAAGTAAACTTGGCAAGATAATCTCTCGCCATGACGTCATCTACGTTTTATGAAGGCGACTTGACAAGAAGACTATCTCGCCTTGGACGATAATACAAACTGTTTTTAAGTCAAGAAAGGGAGAAATAAATATGTGACTATGTCAACATATTGTTGATAATAGGTCGAATGTACAAGATAAATGTTGCCTCTGTGGCACTAAAACGTTCCGTACCTGTAGGTTACCGGAACAAGGTGAAAAATTGATTCTTCTAATTTCATATCCCATTGTTTCCCACAAATAAAATGTTTTCAAAACATTTAATGTTCCAAACCATTCCCGATCGCAGAATTTGTTTTTCTGGACAAATACGGGTTGATATTTTTTCTTATTATTTATCATTAACACAAAACGAACACAAACTCTTCAGGGGAGATGTGTCGTTCTTTAATTCTTTGACGGCGAACAAGTCGCCGTTCGATTACTATATGTCAATTTTGGTTTCAGAAATGTAAAAAAGTCTCATGTTCGTGGGCACATTTAGAATTAGCATGAAAAATACATTCAAAATGAGGTTTGCCCGGGGACAAAGGCTATAGGGCCTGTTGGTGTTACAGATGGCTTTCCAAATCACTGCAAAACAAACTCAACCATTCTGGAAGGGCCACCCTCAAAGCCATGAATTAGTGTTACAAACGTAGAAAACTGAACAGGGTCCAAAAGGTTAAACAAAAACTCTTAACATTTAACATGTTTTGTAAACGCAATTAACATGTTTTCTACACTCTTCTTGACAAAGACTACAGGTTTTCTGGCAATTGAAATTGGTGGTACTTAAAGATATCCTTCTTAACATAAACCATATGTAAACATAAACTGCAAATATTCAACATGTTCTTTAAACCTTGAGCATGTTTTTCTAAACAGCAAGCAAGGGTGAATTGAATCGTTCTCAACCCTCATTTACAATATTTTCTAACATAATTAACTCGCATCCCAAATTATGATCCTTACAAAACTCCATTATATCCTTCTTTAGAAAACAAAGATTCAATTTAATGATCCTTCTAAGTCGAACCACTCTCAACGTTTCCAAAACAAAGCAAGGATGAAGTTGAATCGTTCTTTAACCCGCAATTAAAATGTCCGCAATGAAAATGTTTTCTAAACATAGATTACTCGCATCGCAATTGACATGTTTTCTAAATACCAATACCCAAAGGTGGGTCGTTCTTTAAACACAAATTCTTAACATTTAACATATTTTGTAAACGCAATTAACGTGTTTTCTACACTCTTCTTGACAAAGTTACCAGGTTTTCTTTCTAGTCAAAATTTAGAATATTTGGAAACAAAAATTAAATTTAATGATCCTTCTAAGTTGAATCATTCCTAACGTGTTTCCAAAACAAGCATGAAGTTGAATCGTTCTATAACCCAAAGTTAAAATGTTTTCTAAACATAATTTACTCGCATCGCAGTTGAGTCGTTCTTTAACCCGCAATTAAAATATTTTCTAAACATAATTTACTCACATCGTAAACTCCACTATTATCCTCCTTTAGAAAACAAAGTTACCAGGTTTAGAATATTTGGAACCCGTTCTTTAGAAAACAAAATACTCAATCATGAATAAAACACACAAGGGTGAAGGTAAAACAAAGATTCAATTTTTAGGATCCTTCTAAGTAGAATCATTCTTAACGTGTTCCCAAAACAAGCAAGGGTGAAGTTGAATCGTTCTTTAACCCGCAAATAAAATGTTTGCAAGGGTGAAGATGGGTCGTTCTTTAAAGATATCCTTCTTAATATAAACCGTATGTAAACACAAACTGCAAATATTGAACACGTTTTTAAACATTGAGCATGTTTACATACTGTCTAAAAAACTATACAATCAAAGATTGAATTTTTTTGCCAAAATCTTAAGTTTATCTCAATTGGAAGTTAACTAACTCTTTTCAGGAATGTTTCAGCTTTAATGATATTTTTAGTTGGTGTAATTTGGGAGTCTGGTTCAAGAGTTTTAACTAAACTCTTCAAAGGCCAATTATCTGAGGCACTTGGAAAACACGTTGGGCCAGTTTCGGCTATAACGATATCAACACAGTTGCCATTGACAATTAACTTCAAGACATTTTTTATTGAAAATTACAATTAAAAAAAAGGTATAAAGTGCTGCTCCTTGCGAAATAACATAATTTAAGTTTAAAGTATCACTATCGCCAACAAAATAATGTAGCATTGGAAAATTCAATTCCAAACAGTCTCGTTGTCTCGGCTTTAATCCAGGTTTCAGCAGAAGAAAGAACCATAAAACACACTCGTTGAAAATAAACTGAGGTCTTTGAATACCAACCATCCTTTCTTTTATTATTGTTTTTTGTTCAACACTTATTTCTTCATTTTGTTTTTCCCCTGGCATCTTGGAGGTAGCGGGGAATGGGGGGGGGATTAGCCCTTCCCATTAGAGCATTGTCCACATTTGTCCCCCATAAACAGAGACTTGTGTCTGTCCCCTTAGTTTCAGCAGTAAAATTGACATGAATTTCAGGATTATTGTCCCGCTGAGAGTGAGTCCCCTCATTTCCCCCACAGCATAATTTCTGAGGCTTTCACTGTTTGAAATCTAATATATTGATTAGTTCAGTGCATGATAATCTGATCTCTACAATATTCTTTTGTTTGAAAACATTTTAATCCCACAAGATGCTACACACCTTGTACCTTTAGTTTGTTGAACCTTCAAGTGAAACTGGCCCAAGTGGTATTTTATCCTTTGTGTTCACTTGACAATATCTCCGGTTAGGGTCCATCAAATTGGATGAAATAAAAACTAGGATTTAGCTGAGGAATCTGCTCTACAAAATAAAATCAAAATATCTCACAGAAATGCACAGTTTATATTTTTTACCATTTTTAGTTTGATTGTATATTTTTTGGGACAGTCTGTGCACAGCAAGTAAGGGTGGAGTTGAATCGTTCTTTA
The DNA here is from genome assembly GCA_023653785.1 of Ophioderma brevispina. Taxonomy (NCBI): domain Eukaryota; kingdom Metazoa; phylum Echinodermata; class Ophiuroidea; order Amphilepidida; family Ophiodermatidae; genus Ophioderma; species Ophioderma brevispina. The sequence goes on from JAMKCH010040163.1 coordinate 3,808, forward strand.
ACCCGCAATTAAAATGTTTCTAAACATAATTTACTGGCATCGCAATTGACATGTTTTCTAAAAACCAATAAAGGTGAAGATGGGTCGTTCTTTAAAGATATCATTCTTAATATAAACCATATGTAATCACAAACTGTAGATATTGAACATGTTTTGTAAACATTGAGCGTGGGTCGTTCTTCAAAGATTCAATTCAATAATCCTTCTAAGTTGAATCATTCTTAACGTGTTTCCAAAACAAGTAAGGATGAAGTTCTTTAACCCGTAAATAAACTGTTTACAAGGGTAAAGATGGGTCGTTCTTTAAAGATATCCTTCTTAATATAAATCATTATGTAATCACACACTGTATAGATAGATATTGAACACGTTTTGTAAACATTGAGCATGTTTTTAAACAAGGGTGAAGATGGGTGAAGTTGAATCGTTCTTTAACCTGCAAATAAAATGTTTACAATGGTGAGGATGGTTCGCCTTCTTTAAGTAAGACTAATATACACATTGTAAAACACAAACGGCAAATATTAAACATGTTTTAAACACTGAGCATGTTTTCTAAAACAGCAAGCAAGGGTGAGTTGAATCGTCTTTAACCCGCAATAAATGTTTCTAAACATTAATTTACTGCATCGCATTGACATAACCAGACTGAATATAAAACGCACAAGGGCGAAGGATAGGTTAAACAGAGATTCAGAGATTCAATTATTATACTTCTAAGTTGAATCATTCATAAGTGTTCAATGATACTTTAAAGCGGCCACTGGCACATTTTCACACAATAGAAATTTCTTCAATTTGCTCTTCAAATTGATATATCTAGGCCATGGAAGAACAGCGTATATATTTAAACATAAAAATAAACATACCCCAAAACCAGTTAGGGACACTGATATTAAGATAAAGACATCCAAGTAAGTTGTAGGCCAAACTTTTAAGTTTCCTATCTTTAATCAATCAAATGGATATATATTACATGATATTTTGACTCGTACTCGCTGTGATATTAAAATCACAAAGGTATAGACCGGTCAAACAGTGTGCATAGGTGAGAAACATGAATACGGCGGGCGTGTTCTTGTTGTAAACGCCATTTTCGTCGTGGGGTGAAATTAACGTCGCCCGGGCCGCGACGTTAACATATAAAATCGTTCTGTTACCCATAAGGAAGCTGATTTGGTCTTCATCATTTGGGTTTTTCTTCTTATCGTGTCAAAAAACACTGTGGTTCTCAAATATGAGCAAGCAGAGATGAGTACAACGTCTGCTGCTTCACTGAATTCCGCAAGGTCCTTGTTTGTGCCTGGTTGCTCCAGCAGTAAGCAGACCAAGAGGTGTTCATTGTCTGTGGTGCTATTCTACAACCACAGGTAGTTCCTGATCTGCTTCCAGATTGCCCCACTTCTGCAGGGAAAACCTGTAGACGGCAGTTATGGTTGTCAATCTATTGAGGCATCGCCATTCAGCCCATGAGGAGTCAGCTCGTGGGAGTGCTCACCAGGTCATACCGATAGATGTTACTTGGTTGATGGCAAGTCTTTTTGCCACAAGGCGACTCTTTTTACATCCTTAGAGACTGTTTCAAGAGGTTGGACTTTGCTTAGCAAACTCTCTATAGATTTAAGGCGGTTGGGCAGCAGGTATCGTCCAGACCTAGGGTGCTTCACATTGGATAATTGGCAGCTACGCTCCTGCACGCTCGCTACACTACGACGAATATCTGGTGGAGCAATTCTGGCTAGGTGAGATTGTACAAGTTGTCCGTTGTGGTTGGGACGGAGGCATCCTGTGATAAGCCGGCAGGACGGGCATTAAACGCTGGATCAAGCTTCTTGGCATGGGTTTGATCTTTCCCATACAAAGCAGGCATTCTTGCACATGATTACCACAGGGCAAGTGCCGTCGATAATTTGGTGGGGCGTTTGTATATATAAAAAAGCCTTACAACCATGCAAAAATATCGATTTGTGAACAATCTTGAGGCCCGCCACTTATTTTCCAAAATGTGCCAGTGTCTCTTAAGTTGAATCATCTTAAGTGTTATCGAATATTTGGGAATTGTCTTTAGAAAACAAATACTAAAATATGATCCTTACAAAAAATCCATTATTAATAATAAAATAACAAAGATTATTGGTCCTTCTAAGTCGCATACTTCTTAACTTGTTTCCAAAACAAGCAAGGGTGAAGTGAAGCGTTCTTAACCCGCAATTAATATGTCTTCTAACCATTCTTTACTCGCATCGCAGTTGAATAGTTCTTCCATTCGTAATTAAAAAAAAATTCTAAAATAATTTAATCGCATCGCAAACTCCATTATTATCCTTCTTTAGAAAAACACAAATTACAATTTAAGACCCTTCTAAAGTTGTTGCATACAAAATATGGAGCTTTCGCGATGTGCCGCCATCCGGATTTTTTGTAATTTCGGACCTGGCGCGCTGCCAATCATTCTTAATGTTGTTTCCAAAAACAAGCAAGGGTGAAGTGGAATCGTTCTTTAAACTTTACAAGGGTCAAGGTATTACGAGGTCATGAAATGCACCTCTAACTTGTTTTCTGAAAGTTGAGGTATTCAACGAAAACTTTAACCATAACGGTGATGATGGGTCGTTCTTTAAAGATATCCTTCTTAATGTAAACCATATGCAATGATAAACTTTAGATATTGAACATATTTGTAAACATTGAGCATATTTTCTAAACAAGGGTGAACTTGGATGGGTCGTTCTTCAAAGATTCAATTCGCCGAAGTCAAATAGATGGGGTTTGGGAAAGAAGTCCATTCTATCAAGATTCTATCAAAACTTTATATACTTAAAATCGGGCCATCCCCCTTTAATCCCCAAAGATGCAAGTCATGAAATAGCGTGATTTAGCCCCACAATACACCTGGATAGGGAATAAAGCATACGGCAGCTATTTGTGAATACTCATATAATGTTACTAACAAAGAGCTGCCTTATGGTTTATTGCGTACAGTATAGGGATATTACCCTTTTGGTTTCTTGAACGTTTAAAACTAGCACAAGTGTTTTACCATTCCTTTGAATCGAATTGATAATATCTCCAATTAGTCATAGTCCTAAACTTGTACCAATGGGCTAGAAATCAGCGTTGTTGCCGCTGTCGCCGCTGTTGCCTGAAGCTTCGCTCTATCACCGCATCCAACTTCTTTAAAGGTCCACTTTCACGCCGTCGACGCAGTCAACTTTTCATAAAGATGGAACTTCGCGCTGTCGCCGCATCCGACTTTTTTAAAAGGTTCAATTTCGCGCTGTCGCCGCTGCCAACTTTTCATAAAGGTTGAGCTTCGCGCTGTCGCCGCTGCCCAATTCTTAAACAGGTAGAGGTGGGGGTCCAAAACCCCCTTCCTAAGTCCTTTGGTACAAAATGACTCAACGGATAACAACTCAACACGATCAGTGACGATCACAATGGGGAAACTTTTCAATGTGTTCAATTGGAACTCACCAAAGGTCGATACTAGTTGTAAAGAAATCCCCATTCATGCTAAAACGTCACGTGCAATTTAAAAAATCATATCCGGTGTAATTGAATCAGTTGCAATATTTTCGATGTGTATAACTGTCAGACGTAGAAGTTTGCGGCAGTAATTAGGTTTTACCGCCACCGTCGACACTCGCGATAAAACACCTATTTTCAACAGCCATGTATGTCATGCACTATTAAATTAGCACTCGCGCTGTCGCCGCTGCCTAGTTTGTAAAAAGGTGTAGCTTCGCGCTGTCGCTGTATGGTAGGGTATTCTAAAGGTACTCCCTATACGGAAGTTGGCTGAGAATATTTTTAAAAATCAAAGAACCATAACCATTTTTGCACACATACATGTAAGTAAACAATTATTAGTAACATTGAAAAATAATTAACCCTTTATGTGCTGAAAGCAAACAATTTCATTGTGTACGTTGCCGCCGTTACTGTAAAAAGTCTATGGGAAATTGACGTGTATTTTGCAACACCCGAAAAATACAAGATTGCAAAAATGCAAGTTTGGTGTTAAATGTAATTTGGGTTTCTAAAGTAGATATCAACATATAAGTTTTCAAAAAGTTGATTGTAAGCGCCAAGGCATTGGAATGTTCCGTCTTTTTGCAAAATTGGAGCGTGTTGAAAAACAAGTGTTTTGCCCCTAATTCAGGCCCAAATATAATTTCCGTTTATGCTGATTGGGTTGTCGTTATGACCCTTCCACAGTGTGGTTAAATTTCGTGCAAAAATTCCTTGGGAAATTGGTTTGTTTGGGGGGGGGATCTATGGGCACTAACAGGACTAACGGGACTGAAAACCCCTTTGTCACTTAAGTGTATGATGAGTCTTACAGTTAATTATTACCCTCATAACAAAAACAAACACTTAAATTGGGTAGTAATTTTACTTGGGCGGTTTGAAGAATAAGACACTATCAGTGATTCACCCGAATGAGTCAAAATATTTGAAATTTGCAGTAATTGCTTAAAAGTGAAGGATATATCTCTAGAATCCTCATAATTACTTTTTATAACTAAATAATTGACAGAAAGGAAGAAAACGGCAGTGTTCAAAGATATGAATTTACATTGAATTACGTGTTGTAGAAAGTGTCCGTACGGACAGCAATGATTAAAATATCCGATTTTGTACTTATTAGGTTGCTTTTGGTCTTATCATTTGCAAGGTATGTTAGAATACCTGTACTTACAATCAAAAATATGATTTTTGATGATTTTTTCGATTTCTGATTTAGCAAATCACTGATAGTGCCTTTAAATATTAAAATATATACATATTAATGCATGTCATGCTGTTGCCCAAATTAAGGATAACAAGATCAAGATGAAAGAAAAGAGGCATTGAAAAGGGATTTCTTTCCAAAATATCAAGTGTATTGCAAACTGATTGAAACACAACCCCGATAACCTATATGTTAATCTAGATAAACAGTTTTTCTCTTGATAAACATAGTTTATCGAGAGAGAAAACATACTTTATCAAGAGAAAAACATATTTTTTTATTTTGAAAAACACGGTTTATCAAATTTATAAGCATAGTTTCGAAAAAATATATTTCTCTCGTTTATCTCGATAAACTTATAAAGTTTTTCTCTTGATAAACTTAGTTTATCTAGATACACTTAGTTTTTCTATAAAAACTTAATTTATAAAACCGTGCTTATAGAAAAACATAGTTTTTCAAGAGAAAACTATGTTTTTCTAGAAAAAAACATATAGTTTATCAAGATAGAAAAACTATGTTTATTTAGAAATACTTAGTTTATCAAGAAGAAAAAAATTGTTTATCTAGAAAAAAAACTGTTTATCCAGAAAAACAATTTATCAAGATAGAAAAATTATGTTTAAATAGTAAAACTGTAAACATAGAGTTTTTCGAGAGAAAAACTGTTTTTATCTAGAAAAAATATTGTTTTTCAAAAGAGAAACTATGTTTATAAAAACTAATTTATCAAGAATAAATTGTGTTTATCTAGAAAAAATCTTAGTTTCTCTCTTAATAAACTAATAATTTATCTAGATAAACATATGGATAGTTTTTCTCTTTGACTCTGTTTTCTCCTAATAAGCAGTTTTTCTCTTGATAAACTTAGTTTATCTAGATAAACAGTTTTTCTCTTGATAAACTAAGTTTATTAAAAGAAAAACTATGTTTTTCAAGAGAAAACCATGTTTATCAAGAGAAAACTATGTTTATCAAAATAAACATAGTTCATCAAAGAGAAAACTCTCGATAATGGGAGTTGTGGTCAATCAGCTTACCATATTATGCATATTGATCTGCAATGATCTCACACATCGATCATGCGCAAAAATTCGTGTTTCGTGTTCCCGCTTCTGATCACGTGTTTCAGTAATAGCAGAGCTTTCGCTATTGTACATCCAGAGCCACACAATTCGTGCGGGAAGGTCGGCTTCTGATTCCTGTCGGTGAATCCTGATAGACGTTCGTTCACCGTCAACCTTGTGTTGAAACGTTATTAGGGTTCGACCTTCAAAAACAATCACACGGAAATTGCCGAACAGCTGTAGGGACAGGTAGGATAATATTTCTCGTTTTATGTGCTTTTATCACACATGATTCTTGTGAGTTCTGTAACCCATATTTCGAAAATGTTTTGAAGCCGTCATGGACAGCAATCGGTCCCAATTGTGCTTCTTACTTAGGTCTACCTGTAACTTAAGGGATAACACGATTTTATTTGACAAAAGTACTATAGGTGTTTGGTGTAGGCCTATATTGCCCTATATTGGTGCGTAAGGGGTCAAGCTGGCTAATAATTCCGGTATGCGTACCTACCCAAATTAAGGCCAACTCGACCCAATGGGACCACCTAGTTTAATGGAATTTGGGTGGGTAGGTACGATTAGGGTTGGGCATAAATGGATATTTTTTTCTAATTTCTTTCAAAACGAGTGGATTCTTAGGCCATTTTGGTTGCTAAAAACAAATCAGGAAAGCTTTTTGGCCTAAGATGAATTTTTAGGTCGGTAAAATGACTTTTAAATTTTGTACATGAAATCAATAGGATATTTTCCTATTTCAGAAAAACCAAAAAAAAAACGACTATCTTAGTCAAATACCAGTCTAAAGCTTTTTCAAGAAAAAGTAAACAAAGTCATTTCAATGGCAGAAAAACTTTTTTTACCAAAATTCATTTCAATTAAGGCAAGTCAATACACAGAATAACCAAAACATGAACCCAAGAATCTTATGGTGGGGTTACTGGATGTTGAAAACAGTGGTATTGGTTTAAGGTCTCCTTTATAACATGTCAACCCTGCCAATTGTACTGGAGTGTTTTCATACCAACAATGATTCTATTATTAAAAAAACCTAACAACAGACTATTTGCAAGAGACCTGTACGATTGTGCTATGAAGGGCATTTGATTGGTTGCAGGTCAAGCCTGTACAACCATTTACATAACATGCCAGTGACATGCCAATGCCATGCCAGTGTGTTTTCATTCCAACTGTGATGCTATTATAACATACAAAAGACAGTAGAAGGCAACTTCTTTTAAGTAAAGAGGTTGTTTTTAGTGGCTATGATAAGTCAGAGCCATATAGTTGAAAATGATTGCAGTGCTTATGAGTGACTCACTCCCTCTGTCAAGGTGACGAACATTGTTTCTTTATTTTAGGCAATCGTGAACGTGATTACTTGGGAAACAGTTTTTATATTTAGGGAATCGCTATACCTATGCTTATGTGCTATTAATATAAAGGAGAAGTGATAAGACATGGGAGGTAGGGAGGGGGGAGGAGGGGCTCGTAAGAAGAAGGAGAGGCAGGGCAAGGGGGGGGGGTGGCAGAGGGGGCAGGGAAGAATGGAACCAACAAAGGCCCCCATAGGGGACTGCAGAGGACAAAAACGTAAAAAAAAAAGCAGTTGACCAAACCGAAAAGGTCAGCGGAGGCGGAAAAAGCTGGCCCGGAGGAGGGGGTCAGCAACCAAAATGGCCTACGATCCACTCGTTTTGAAAAAAAGATCGTCACTTGCCAACCCCTAGTACGATGATCACAGTCGGCCAACTCTACTCTCCTACTGTCAGGTAAATCATATGCACATTAAATATCAATATTATGATAATGATTTCACGTGTACATATCATTGTGGAATATCAGGCCAAGTCCTGGTCATGTACATGCGAAAATAGCACTTGGCAAAGAAAGCCAATCACACTTTTAAAGGTGCCAACGAGAGATTTCAAATAACGGTGTCCCGAAAAAATGATGAAAATTCTGATTTGACCCTGGGTGTAAGCTTTATATAAAAAATATCCCCATCTGTAGGATTAAGATGAGAACTGTTTCTTTGGTACAAATGGTGAAAATCTAATTCGTTTATAGGAGCAAATAACAAAATTCGGCCCTAGTTTTCTATTGAAAATATAAGATAGACCAATCGCCTTTCTTTTTCATTTTAAGATTATTTTCTGTACAATGAAAAGGTAGGGAATTCTTTTTAGCATCTAATCGATATGCAATCAATACTTTCACAGAAATATGGATGACTTTGAAAATCGCTCGGCACCTTAACTAAAACTTATTGTGTGAATGCATGACGTCTTTGTAGGGAGTATTTTTGATATTTAGGCATTCATACAAGTTCACTGATACACTCACACTATGTTGTGAATGAAAACTACAATTATAATTTAATTTTATTCTTCCTCACGCGATCTGTGGGTCACTCTGATCAGGGAGTGCGATCAGCGCATAGTTTGCTGAGCATAACCTTTTGTCTTTCATTAATCTTTTAAAATTTGGACATGATCGGAGACAGCTAACGTAAAGGTTATGCCGAGGTACATGGGACTTGGTATCAACCAAAAGCAAATGCCAAATTTAAAGTTCCATCTGACATCGTCAAGAGTTTCAAACTTAACTCAAACAGGACTCTGTTCGATACTTAAAATACTACAGAACAAGGGAATCCACACATTGTTTTCATCCGAATGGCGAAAAAAAAGTACTAATTGGATGAACAGCGCATGTCGTGGTAAGTTAGAGAATATGAACGGTTCTGTCTGCAGGTGGATAAAACTGTCAGAGTTCAGATCGTTTGGCCGCGGTCTCAAAGGTCGACAAGCGTTCGTTTGTTGGTCATCAAAACAACGTGTGGATTGTGGATTCTTGTTCTGTAGATTGTAAGGATCCTGTTTGAGGTAAGTTGAAAAATCTTGACGATGTCTGATGACTTTAAATTTGGCATTTGCTTATTGTTGATCAAGGCCATGTACAGCGGCATAGCCTTACGTTAAGCTGATATACGATAAGTCCAAAATGTTAAAAGATGAATTGAAAGACAAAAAGTTATGCTCAGCAGAACTAGACCGCCGCATAGCCTTGGTATATGTGCACACACAGTCCACCACAATGATGTGTAATATACCATAATGTACCGATACGGTGGTGAAATGTTGTTAGGACTCACGGCCAAGGACTTGGGAAGAAGGACCACCCGTATTTGTCGTTTGCCTGCCATGTACCCTTTGCCATATGCATCACATGTTCAGCATCATCACGTACGTGGTATACATAACATAGGCCTACCGCCTATGCACGGTAATGCATCAGTGCGATGCACTTGGTTTCGGGTTGGGTTTTGATTGTTTTACCTTCTTAAAAAATGATCAACTAAAATAGTGTTGAGAATTCAACCGGCCCGTAATAAATCCATGATCATACCTAGAATCAGGATCAGTACATTTCATAGCGCTAAAACATGTAAAATGACCATTCACAATGTCAAACAATTTCCACTAACCTAAGCAGCTCAGACATTATCGAGAATTTGGGTAGGTACGCATACCGGAATAATTAGCCAGCTCAACTCATTTCCGTATTGGTTTGGGCATACTTTGGGACATCTGAAAATGCACGTCTTATGGTGGGTAGTGACGTTAGAGGTCAATGACCTTTAATTTGACCTTATTTGACATCTAACTAGTTTTTGGAGGCTAACCCCTCACCCTCGCCCCAAGCTTCAATTTCAATGTATTTAGTATTATATGAAAGGTATTGGCATTAGGGGCCTAGCTATCCAACAATACCAATACTGTATGGGTTGCTTGTATTTTTTGACAAATTTTGAGCCAAAAAAAAAATCATTAGTGTTTTTTTGCAAGTTTTAAAGGGACGGGCGGATGAAACATTGTCTGGTGGTATTCAAAAACTGACCCCATTATATGCCTATGGGCTATTCTCAAAAAAGTGAAGCCACTTCAATTTGAAAAATCTGAAAAACAAAGTCGTGCAAAAATGTATTTATCATACATTTTTTTATTAGCTAACATATCATACATCATGGAACAACAAAAGTTATGAACACCACTGTTCCCATATTTTACATTTGAACCTTCAAATTAAGTTGTTTTTTCCTGTTTTTTGGGCCTTGTATATTACGTTATCCGATATGCATCTCAGATAAATTTTGATTTTAAAAGAAGTGTTAACACTTGAATTCATGAATTCTCACTTAATGGTGCGAGACATATCAGGAATGCTTGTAGTGAAAGCAATAACTGGTATGATACAAATTTGTACTTTAAACGGCAGTCCTTCTCTACGTCTATTTTGTATTTTTTATCGATATTATGAAAGTTTTCAAAACAAGACAAGATCTTTTTTTTCAATACGGATAGTATCTTGATATTCTTATGGCTTAAATTTATTTGCCTTTGATAAGCATATTTTAACCCTCTTTTAAAATTCAATTATCACTTGCATGAAGTACGATGTAAATCTATTTCAATATCCTTCGTTTTCATGTTGTTGGTATGGATAACGTAATATACATCATAATGCAGTAAATAAACGTATTTTGTAAATCCACTTTCAACATGCTTAAATAACGACAGTGAATTCGTAAATAGGTTGTTTTTTACTAAACAATGACAAAATGTAGCTTCCATTTTTTTTCGAATTAGGTTATTTTGTTCTTTTATAAAACCACATCGTAGGCCTATATCTCTAAATTAATACTTTTCAAAAGCTACTGCTTTCACACCGCAGTAAGTTCTGTATAGTGTCTCCAATTTTGCCCTTATACCAATCCGTGTCATATTTGTTATCACTTTATTTTCATTTGAAATCGCATTATTCCCACAGAGCAGCGGCTGCCATTTTTCTT
>JAMKCH010040164.1:0-30464 GCA_023653785.1 Ophioderma brevispina
ATCAACAAAATGTATATGCGGATTTTTGATATTTTTTTTCAAATAAATGATATTAATTAAGAAAATTGATATGACGTCATCAGTGACATTTTTTTCAATGATTACATTTCGACACATGAAATCAAAATTTCGACATATAGAATTTGTTTATAATGGCGTTTGGCATCAGTTCTGAAATTTTTTATCCTTTCTCATCTCAAAACTGAGAATCCAGAGAGGATTGTTTAAAATTCTTTTGTATTTCTTTATAATTTGGTGACGTATGTACGTACTTGTACGTATACGTACAAGTACGCTATCGTCTGCACTGATAAAGCAACAGGAAAAAAATACTGTTAAATGCGCGTTCACACTGCCACTTTTAAGTCCGATACTAATACCGACAGAATTTAGATCCGATCAGTGCGCGTTCTCACTGCCACTTTTAAGTCCGACACTAATACCTACCAAAGTTAGAACCGGTAATAAGTGACTTAAGTCCGACCGTGTGGACACGACTATAGTAACCATGGTACAAAGTTACTTCACAGAATTGCCTCACTGAAAACAAAATTGTCTGTTAATGATATAAGACTAATGCCATGGTTGGCAGGTGTAGAAGTAATTCTTGTCCGGCGTACACCATAGTCCTGGAACAATGGGGTAATGAATTCAGTTGACTCTTACGCACAATTAGTTTTTTTTTTCACGCTTTAGTTTCCGTTTAATCGTCTATGGAGCCCCGGACTATGGTCTCCCGATGGACTATATCTGCTTTCACACCGGGATGTCAAGGAAATAATCCGCTTTGCTCTGTTTTACAAGGTCGGACAGCCAAATAAAAACTTAGTTAACTTTGTGTGTACTGATATATGAATGCATTTTTCTCCTATGCTTTGATAAGGAATAATATTTTGCAGTGTAAAAGGTAAGTCGCGTTGAAAAAACGTTTAATAATTGCTGTTTTCATTAGCTTTCCTTCTGATACTTCAATTGAAACACCTGGTTAAATCTTTGAAGTAGCTAGGACTACAGGCATAGCTATTACATTGATATTATGCCATGGGCCCAAAGAGGAAAAGATGCTATGTGCCCATTTTCTAGAAAATGAATTAAAGGCTTACTCAGAGATTTTCCGATGAGAGCGCTCTAATTTTTCAAATAAATCGGGGGTTTTGCATATACATAATACTAATCATTGTGTGAAATAGTTAAGCTCAAATCGAAGCCCTTCATATAGAAAATCACATTTTAAAAAAAAAATAGGTTGCTATCTTCAGTTGTAGTTGACTTTTTTTTTAAAATTAATATATAAATTTATATTCAGAAATCTCTGAATCAGCCTTTAAATGTCATCTCAATTTTTGCCCTAAATATCAGTGACCAACGGATGTACAACATGATTCATGTAGTCCACAAATAAGGGCGCTATTGATAAGTAAATCCGCTCGGTATGCTCTGTAATTGCAGAACCATTGTTATTATCCATGCAGCTGAAAATATTTCAGGTGTTATATGTCCGCCCGATTTAGATTAAGCTATTTTTTGAGGTGGAACACACTATTACCGGCCTCTTTCACGAATAAATTCATCATTTATTTGAAAAGGAAACGAAGATGAAAAAAAGTCCTTGTTTGCCTTCTGCATACCGGGTGGATTTATTTACCAATAGCGCCAATATTTGCTGAAGTCAATGAATCATGGTGCGCATCCGTTGGTCACTGACCTTCATGGAAAAAATAGAGATGACATTTAATTAATTTTCAAGAAAATGTGCACATACTAGACGTGGGAACACACGTAGAACTGATTTTTATAATTTTAGAAAATATATTTAAGAAAAAATTATGTACTTCCCATGGGTGCGCCATCTTTGTAAATGATACGAGATCTGCCCGCTGGCCTATGAGTACAATATCCCTAACGTCCCTTAATCGCTTCAAATCCCACCTGACAAAAAATCACTGAGCAGACCCCTGCCTTGGGTTAGTGGGAAATTGCTCCTAGATCTGACAACAAAAATACCGCTACCTCACTTTTTGCGGTGATGGTCAGATTTTCCTCTAGGGACGTTAGGGATATACCTTTTACCTGTGGACTTAAAACTTAAATAAACCAAAACGGCAAACCAAACACATAAACGTGAACAGGCAACAACTTTATCGTGTTTATATACACACATGTGAAACAATCAGAAAAAAACGCTATATTTTTTAAGATACACCTGGCGAAATTCTCTCAGTGTTATACATTATGTTAACTCAAAAGACCCAATTTAAAGCAATACCAGCACTTGTTTGAAGGGCGCCCCTAATTTTACAAAAATCTTGAGATTTTTGCACAGTTGCATCGGTAATTGGCTAGTTAACCAACCCCACGAAACAACCTGGTATAGTTGTAGTAAGCGGTAGTGTATATGAGCTTTATTTCGTAAAACTATTGATTCAAGTATCACAAAACAGATCGGTTTGCGTAGAATTGTGTATTATATTATATCAAGACTGCAGATAGAAAGGTTGCTGGTTTGAGTCCCCATGAAATCTTCTTTGATTTAATCAAGAGAGTAAGAGAAATTAGAATCAACTATAAAATCGGCGTAATAAAACACATCAGTTAATGTGGTACACTCTAAGAAAAAAAGGTGCGAAAGAGGTTCTAAACTTGTCCTCTATATGGAACCCTGTAAGGTTCTTCAACGAACCAAAAATAGTTCTTTAACTGATGTATAGCACCCTTTATTTTTCTGTTAGGAACCTTTTGGGTTCTCAGATTTTTAAGAACCATTTTTGAGGGTTCCATTCTTGAAGGTTCCATATAGAGGACAAAAAAGGTTCTAAAGCCGTATTTTTTAGTGTATACTGGGGTTGGTTATCCTAAAAAATATCGCTTCCAGCCAGCCATAAATTACAAACGGATATCCCGATTCTAATATTACAAAATCGCTTCTTTCGTGACAAATACGCACTTTTGAGCATTACTATTTTAGTTTACTTGACAATTACCAACACTATTCTGCAAACATTTCAAATCTTGAAAAACCAAAAATGTGCCGGTATTGTTTTAAAATAGGACAATAATTTTGAGGTGATTTTCTTTATCACTTTCCCTTCTTTTGATAACTTTGTTGTAGAAGTGTCCTCACGAAGACACTTATTAAAAAGAATTAAAAAGAAATCTTTGTGTGAATGCAAAAAAAGGTCGTAAGTGCAATAGCTTCTATTTGTCAGAAATTCCCATCATACTATTATGTCAAGTGTTTGGTCGGTGGCTCTTGAAATGGTTCTTCAGCCACACAGTCGCCAGAAGAAACATTTCAAGAGCCCCTAACTCATGGAAATATAAATTAAGTTATCTTAACACATGGCACTACGCAAATGCACTCACATGACGAAATATTTATTTTGACACAATAATGCTTTCACCCGGGGGGGCCAGTTGTATTCAGAGGTGGATATGATGCGTGAACATGGACTTCCGAAATGCACCCTAAAAAAGTATTTCCACCGACTAAATAACATACCCTAAACAAGCATTTTTGTGTTTTTGCTCACCATAAACAAGTCTTTTTGTCAGTTTTTGCTACCGTAAACAAGTGAGCGATGCATTGTGTTGATAATATACCCTTATTATCTGGCTTTGCTCACGTGGCTTTACTTCCAAATTACAATATTTTGATGATTTTGATCTCGCGTACATCACAATTTCAGGGTTACTAAAAAAACATACCCTTTTTTCCATATTTTGCTGTTTTTGACACCCTAATCAATGTACGCGCGTACATCGCTTGTTGGAAAAAAGAGACCCTTTTTACGCGTTTTCTTGTTCACGCATCATATCCACCTTTGAATACAAGTGCCCCCCCCCCCCGGGTGCTTTCACTAAGTCGAAGAACCCGCTTTTTAAATTTGCCTGTCTTTAACCTGTTGTTTTGAAAGCCAAGAGCTTGCACTTGTTTAGTATTGGGGATGCCCCCGGGAAAGTACCTCAGAACAAATATATTGAGTGATTGCAAAATTGCGTCCAATTTCCCATCTATATGATACCCATCTTAATATATAGGCCAGTCAAATTACGACGAATAGGTACTTAAACCAAACTTTAATTGCGACCAAAAATTAGGACGAATAGTGACTGAACGCAAAACTACTTGCAACACAATACATTTCTACAAAATTGTATTACGAAAACTTTAAAGAACAACGTACATTTATCACAGTTTACCAAAAATCTAAGCAAGGATTCAAAGGATATTATTTTGCTTAATAATCTGCCGTTGTAGTTCAACTGTTATAAGGCAAAATAGGTTCAAGGTCACAAAGGGGGAAACATTTTCATGTTTATCCGTTTTTATAACAATAGTGTCAAATTGTTCGTCCATGTACGAAAATATATTGGTTGCACCATCTATGATTTTTGTTGCATAATTAGGATGCAAAATAAAACTGGGGTCTATGGGGTGTATGGGGAATTACTAGCCTTAACTCTCATATTGAACTGTCAAACAATAATCTATATAATGAAAAAACAGTTTGAACAAATCGGTCCACTCTGTAATTCTTAGACCAGGATGACCTTGAAATGTTACTTGCCTATTGTACTAAATCTATAGATCAAATAGGGCAGCAGACTATACCTTTTTAAAACTTAGTAACCTGCAGTTGCGACTTTAATATTACTAAAACTTACTTATGATGACTTCATAATTATGAAATGATTTAGGTGATCTTTTTGGATCTCAAAAAATCAGAGCCCCTTTTATCCGTGAAAAATATACGTCAACCCCACAGAAAATAACATAGAACCCATTTTCACGAGCAGAATTAGTGTGATTATTTTCACACCCTCCCCCACCCCCACCCCTTACAAGTGTTTGTGAATGGTTGCTAATTGATAAAAGTGGGACCAGATGCAAGAGGATTTGACTTCGCGAAATATCAACCCCCCTGAGAAAAAAGTTGTGTGGTGCCCAGTGTCCTACATGGGCCCATGCGCCCGTATTTTGTTCTTGTTTCCCTTTTTTAATATTTTTGAGGGCCCTGAGCAATATTTTAGGGGCCTGTCAGCAGCTGCTGACACTGCTGACGCTTAAATCCGCAACTGTCCTTGCTCCGATTTCGACTTGTTGCAATTCTTCGATGCTTCTCAACAATTTTGGTCAGTTGTTAAGTGGTGAGAGACCAAAGTCGCAGGGAACCAGCGTATATACTCAAAAGTGCAATAACTTATAAATCTAGTTATTATTTTGGAAATAATAACTACATATCTTGGACTCTCTCTTGGAAGAATATCTTAGAAATTCTATTTTATGAACTCTGCCCTTTCATTGGAAATGGCATATTAAATATTTTAACTCCAGTGAAATGCATTTTTCACCACGATTAATTTTTTTTCTTGGAATATTTTTATCTTTTTCCATTCCAACCTCAGCAAATTGTTATGGACCCCATTGAAAATAAGTTGTTTTTGACTACTTTAAAGGGTTATCCTGGTTTTAACAACTTTTTGTTACACATATTGCAGGCCTATTTGTACTTGTAAGTACTATAATTGCCTCTGTTATTTTAATTGGTTGTAAATTGTTGAACTGAGTTGTGTCATTATTCCGTTGTTACCGAATAAACTCATTCATATCAGTCATTCTGGTGCAATTTGGTTGGTTTGGGGGGTCAAATCGTAAAATTATGACTAATATACGCCCCTTGGTTTAACCCATGTTTATAATCCAAAGAATTAAAAAAATAGGGACAGCACTTCCCAAAAAGTGCTCCAGTTATGTGGTAAGAGAATAATTGTCGAGCAATAGAATGCCCTATAAGTGGTGTCGTCTGAATACCTTTGACCTCCTCAATCTGTTACCCCCCACATAAGACCTCTTGTCTAATGTATAAGCCATACAAGTATGAACGTGATCTATCACTGCACTAAATGTGAACTAGACACCATGTTAACCAAAGGTTGTATACTAAAATTTTGACACACATATACAGCACACCCACCGACACGTACACAGACGTGACACACACACACGAATCCTGCTACCATATAAGTTCTTTCTCGATTTCATGGACGCCCTAAAATACAGTATGTCCTCTTTGTAGTGAAAACAACCCAATTCAAATAATGGAAATTAACCAACTAGCAGAGGATTCTGACAGTAAGTGCGACTCTCATCAAGCTATCCTCTGACCCCTGCTTTGTGTTTCGAAAATATAGGGCTTTACATGATAATACGCTGCAAATAAGACAAGGCGGTTCTCGAACCACAAATGTCGCCTGGTTCGCGATCACTGGCTTTATGACGAAGTTTGGCATTCAAGTTATGATTATAAAGAGAACAATGCAACGGAAAGAGTGTTATATGTTTTGTAGCTGGACGTGGCATTTTCAAAAAGGTAAAACAAAATTGCTGCAAACGATGCAAATAGTTCCAGCAAACCTAAATTACACATGGCATTGTGGTCATCTCACTCTATCTCCTTCCCAGTTTTAAGTAAAAATCGTATGATCAAACAGCGTTTTAAACCCAGATTAATTAAAAAAAAGTTCCGAAATGTTTTACAATATGCAAATACCTAATAAAATTAAGAAATATGCAAATATACGCCGCAAAGCTACATACAACCTCACGGTCTAATCACCCTAGTCAAACATCACACCCCTCCCAAGTTTGAAATGGGGCATAGCGTTTAACTAGCCAGCATTTTGAAAAGGGTTAAGTTGAAATGTCAAAAAATATGCAAATGCGCTAATAAAATCCTGATATGAAATAAAGCAGCTAAAAGCTACACATAATATTTTTGGCACCTCACCTCACTCTATCAACCCTACCACGTTTGAAGTACATTCGGGCATAGCGTGGAGGTGTGGATTCGCCACGATCATTACCAAACAAGGTTCCCTGCCATATCTGAAACTCTTCACATCCTCTAATTCCAATTTATGAATATGCAAATAAGGCAGCCAAAAGCTACACTATATTGCGCCACCGCTCACTCATCATCTACTCAGTTTGAGGTAAATCGGGTTGTTTAGCCTACGGCCTTTTAAACTAAGGTTACCGAGTCCAATAAGGACGGACATACGGACGGAAACACAGATGTGGATTAGTTATGTGCCTCCAGAACATTCCGTTCAGGGCGACACAAAAGAAAGAACCATTTTGTTTAATTTAAAAAAACCCACAACCTCTTCTCACTGTATGAAGATGCATTTGCTTTTTAATATCGGACTACATCTTCTACTGAGGTACTCACTGTGGCCAATGTTATGCGTAATTTTACACAACTACAGAACTTATTTGGGTCACATTCCTGTAAAATGTCAATACTTTCAAGGACTTGTCCAATAACCAATGGTTAACAGATAACTAATTTTCAACAAAAAAAAATGAAACGCATAATGTAAAAATCATATAGAATTGAGAATGATTTAATATGAAAACAAAATGCAACTCTATTATAACATTTGATGGCTTGAGGTTGATAATAGAAAATATCGCCCGAGCCTAGATCAAATAACGGGCGAGTCGAAGACGAGCCTGATGAATAATAATTTCAAATATTGTATGGCAAGAAAATATAGCTTTTGTTTCCATTGACTTTCACTAAACATGCTAAAGACTGTTGCTTGGGTGGATCAAATCTTTGTAGATATGTATTTGTACGATTACCACATCAAAAACAATGACCATAGCTTTGGTCTTGAGCTTCATGAATTGAAGTAAGAAAGAGCAATATTGTTTAAACAACTTTTTTTAAACAAAATTGTTAGCAATCACCGCCTATTTATAAAAAACGAAACAAATTTTTGTATTCTATCAATCGCTCTCCCTCTTTCTCACTTTCATTGCTTTTAGTTCCCCCACGATTAACTCTGTGATTGGGGAATTATTTAGTGAGATAAGGCATTGTTTTGACATGCATAGCTATCTGTTGGTTTTCTGATTTGTCTAGATTTATTTCAAACAAAATGCTATGCAGGGTGTCTTCACATGTTTATGTCATACAGAGCACTTTCCGAGTAGAAGGTGATGGTGATGAAATACAAGATGACAGGTAAAATGAATAAACTTCTTCAGTTCCACATATGAATGATGCAGACCGCCTTAACTGTGCACGCCGTGGCGAAGTTAGCCGGGGACGGCATCGTAAATTTCTTGTTTCCAGACGGTATCTTTCCATTACTAGTGACCACATGAAGCATGTCATTCTGGTTCTGTGGGTCGTAGCAAATCATAGCCATGTGATAATACCATCCAGTTTGCCCACTAGAACATGTGACGTTGTACTGGATAAACTGTTGCTCGCTGATCTTAGGGCTTATGCTGTAACTCTGTGATATCTCGTCATTGATGACATTCGCTGGTGATTGCTGAGATATAGATTGAAAGTTTGGTTGAATTTGCCAGTAACCCCCAGATTCATACGGTTTTTTGCACCCGATGGAACCGTTGAAATTATATAAGCCGGTGTGGGATATATTCTGTGGGGTGGAATACGTTGAACTCGAGTAAAGACGCGGGTGGTACTGAGGTGAAGAGAACTCGGCAGAATACTTATCCAACTGACGTAGCGAGTGGTATTTATAACCGTCGAAGATCAATGTGTGGATATTCTGCCTGTAGGCGGAAGAGAAAGTGGCACTTGATTTCTCTATTGCGATCAACTGATCTGGAGTTAGATGAGCTGGGCGAATAAACCTCAGTGGTTCGTAAATCGTCTCTGGAGGATTTGTCTTGCCGCTGCGCCGAATCTCCGCATTGATCCACTTCAAGACACTTTCATAAACGGTGTACTCATCTTCAACCACTATCTTCCAGGTATCCAGAAGGTGGCAAATCTGGCCCAACTGAAGGGACAGCCACATCGGACTGGCAATCACCTTTTGGAAGTTTATTCGCAGAACGTCATACAGGCGCAGAACAATTGACTGCAGTTGATATTCCTCGGCAAAAGACAACCAAGACAAGGCAGCGTTGAAATCAGTAGCTGCGATTCTTTCTTGGATGAATTGATCGCATGACACGTGCAGACCACGAACATTGTATTTATCAGCGAGCCTATACAACGCCACCAAATTGTCATTGTTGACTGTAACTCGGCCGCTGTACAAGAATTTCAAAAAGTCTCCAAAGACTTCAGAGCATTCCTCGTTTTCTTCTAAAGACACGTCTTTCTGTTTGGACTCCATCCACGCTGATTCCGAGAACATTGCCCGAAAAACGTCGCTGTTAACTGCTAACAAAAACCTATGGGCGTAAAATCGCTTCGTACCCACTTTCAGAGTGATATCGCTAAGCTCAGGGCTATTGTAGAATACGGTAATGTTACGAATGTAGTCTTCCTGAGAACCGATTTCCCTGGATTCCTCATATGAAGCGACCTTGTTGGACTTCGTGTTCACGACTGCCATTTCTGAAAAAACATAATTGCATTTACCGTTATATATTGTGACGTCAAGATTAATTTGAAATAAGTTAGAAATTAAATAATGTTTTTCGCTCTCACTACAAAATCTGAAAATCACTATTTTATTCAAAACACGTAATATTCTTCCGTTAATTTTTGTTGCTCCTTCGAGTTACTCTGTATTTTTTTAATGAAAAAAAATAAAACTTTAATTTTCCCTAAAATTTTGGCAGTCCCACTGCTTAGTCCCATGATGTTTGGACATCATGCTAGTATTCACCTACTTTAGGGGGGCTTCACAAATTCACTGGCGGCTCATGGCGGTTGAGCCGTTTTCATTGTTTAGAACAATACAAACCGGTTCCAACCGGAAGAAACCTGCCGGAACCGGCGCTTATAGACGTGGTTGTTAACAATCATTATGACCAATTAAATGAGTTTCAGCAAAGAAACATATTCAAACATACTAAAATTAACCTGTACTACAATCACTTTAACTTAAGTGGGGGGAAATTAATGCAAGCGCGAACCTGTAGGCGCACCGGAGGCACCCCTCCCCTCTACTTTGTCTCGTCTGGCATGAAGTGGCGACGCGCGCGTAACCCATTGCCGCCTTTCAGTTTTGCAGTGCGCTTGTGCTCTACCTACGCGCGCGCTGTAAGTCGGTTCAATGTTTTTACGCCTCGTCGCTACTTCCTACTTCGAGCTGTACCGGGTACGCAAAAATGTTTTAAAAATGACTCGAAAGAAAAACATCTAGTTTTGTTTATGCCTATTTACGTTAATGGTATGCAACTCTGGAATTTCATTTTGATGACAACATTTTAAGGGATAACAGCGATTTGTAATCCGGAATACGGGAAATCATAAATATTCAAGTATTCGTATCTTTGGTTACTGGCACAGATGTGCTAACATAACTGCCAGTGGATGGCTTTAATCGCAAATTAAAGTCCAAACAGTCTTTGATAAGCTGATCTAGAAAATATAAAAGGATAGAAAATCCTTTCCCTGCAAATTCCCTCAATTTTAAAGCGATTATTGTTCATGACCATGACCTGTAAGTTCTGAAAATTTTATTTCGAGTGCCCAAACTAAAAATAAATGCGTCAATGGCACTTGCTTCTCGTAATTTTAATTAAAAAATACCATAGAGAGACCTTAGATATAATCTAACTTTTATACCGCTACTCGCGGAAAAGGATTATCAACCTCTCTTGCAATACAGGCCCCAATCTTGCCTTCTCCTAATTTTAATCACAAGTACCATAGATAAACTACCCATAATCTAAAATTGTGAAATCGTACCGATACGCGCGGAAAAGGGATTTCCGGAAATCAACTTCTCTTCAATACAGCCCCCACTCTATTATCCTACCTCAAATTGTGGAATTGTATAAAAAGGTCCACGTTGTTCTATTCTCACATTTCAACTATTTCCTGTTTTTTTTTTTGTTAAATAGCTTAAATAAAATGTTTTCTTAAAAATTGCGAGTTGGCGCTATTGTCTAATTCTGAAATAGAAATACCATCACCCTTCAAAAAATTGGGAAATGGTTAGAAAAAAATCCAAATAAGGTTTTAGCAAAAAAGCCCGACAGATATTACGCCCATGTCGTCATTCATAGAATACTTTTGTTCGCTGTAGTTCTTCTCTTACGGATACATTAAGAGCCAATAAACAACCAAACAAAACATCCTGTTAAATTCAGGCGTAGTCCCATGGTTAATAGCCATAGGCCAAATTTTAAAATCAAACGTGAGTCAGGAGAACATTCAAGAGCTCATTACCATTTCATTGCCGGACTCGCCCCGGCCTGTGGTAGATTTTAAATTTGTTTTATTTGTTTTGTTGTTTTTCGCCGAAGGCGTGCTAAGAGGAATTGACACTAATTGGCACCTAATTGTCAGTGTTGCCATCTTTTCAGTGCGTGTTATATATCTCCTAAAATGTAATGAATACAAATTTATCCCGCCTAATTGGGCGCTGTATTACACCGATACAATTTGGCTCCGCCCTTCCTGCAGATTTTTTGCTTGACTGAATGACGTTTCACACTTCAAGTGGACCAGGTGTTTTCACTCCCGTTGTTGCCGCAAGGGGGGGGGGGGTTCCATGGGGACCCCCCCCCCAAGGAAACCACTTCCCGAGGGAATTTTTTTTGCACTAAAATTTATCCACATGTGCAGGGTCATAAGACAACCCAAATCAGCAACAAAAAATGACATTTGTCATTTACCTTGGCTGCAAATTAGGGGCAAAACAATTGTTTTCAAACCGCGAAAATTTGGGAAAAAAGACGGAAAATTCCAAATGCGCTTTGCCCTTACACCAACTTGAAAACTTATTTTAGGTTGATATCTATTCTAGAAGACCATTTAACACAAAACTAGCAGTTTTAGGGAATCCTGTATTTTTACGGATTTGCAAAATAACCGTCCATTTTCCCAGAGTAGTTTGTACAGTAACGGTTTGGCACATCCATGATGAAATTGTTTGTTTCAGGCACAATAAAGGGTTAATTTTTTTATGTTACTATAATTGTTTTACTTGCATGTATGTGTGAACTTATATCAGCAAAAAAAATTGCTTTGGTTCTTGGTTTCTTATTCTTTTTTTAAAAATATGCTGAAATGACTTCCGTTATGGCCCAAGGGGGGGGGGTTCCATGTGACACCCACTAATTAACTCAGTAACGGCTTGGCGATTTTAATTATTTTGGTATGAAAAGAGCCATTTAAAAGTCATCCAATTACACAATTTCGGGCGCAAAAATCCCACGCGTAAAGCGGCCAGCTTCGAACAAATTTTGGGGGTCCCTAGGAACCCCCCCCCCCTTGGTCACCTTAATTGTTAACCTATACATTTTATTCATTAGAAGACTATCCATTAACTGTATGGTTAAGGTAAGAACGGAAACTGATATCTTGTCTGTGCATAATAATTGCGTCGTAACTATGGTCCATATCACTATCGCCATGCAGTGACGTCAGCCCATTTTATAATGATAGCATGTTAAAGGGCCAACGAGAGATTTCACATATTCAATGTGTCCCTAAAAAAATCGAAAGTATTGATTTTTGCCGTGATGCAAAGCTTTCTATAAAAAAATATAAACCCATCTGGAAGGATTAAGTTGATAAATGTTTCTTTGGTACAACAATTTTGAAATTCTTATTTCGTATAGGAGCAAATACAATTCTCCTGTTTTTTATATTGAATATAAGCAAATCAGAATCACCCTTTCCTCTCTTTTAAGGCATTTTAGCCAATACAAGGTAAGAACTCTTTTATGTCTGTCTATAGAAATTAACTATTTAGCACAATATTTTGGTGCCTAAAAATCTTCTCGTCGCACCTTTTAAAGCACAGCGCGTTGACTCTGTATTACAGCGTAAGTCGTGTGCGATCAAAGACGGTATTTTTTACACTCACCAAAAAAACTCCACCTAATAGCTGACATCATCGACATGGACTCATAGGTTAAATATTTGGTAATATAACGTTTCAGATCCCGATGTGGTGTTCCTTTTTAAAGACATTTCTTGTTTATTTTTGTAATATCATTATAGGCGTGTTTGTAATATCCTGAGGAAAAAAATGTTGTGAAAGTGACTTTAAGATCTGACTTTTTAATATCTATAAGCATTATTATATGTTGTGAACTTACTTCGAATTTCCATTGTTTCTAATCAACTTCGAATTAACAAATGTGTCTTGGAGAACGAATATTGCAAGAGGTCCGCGCTTCGGCGCGCAAGGGAGCAGCCCTTCCAGCACCACCTTTAATAGCCAAAGCTATTTACAATCGATTCTGCTATTTTGTATTTTCTTCCATCAAATGGATCAAATTCTTCACAACTTGAGATCTGAATTATCTATCATATATTTCATATGTTTTATTCACTCAAAACATATATAACCCCATTATTTGAGAAAATTTTTCTCTTTTAACCAATAGCACAAATATGTTTGTAACTACTTGAATTTTTTCAAAATATTTCTATCAACTTAAGATTCCGTAAGGGGCCTCGACAGGGGGCTCCTGGGGCACTCCCTGGATGTGGGTAATCAAACCATGGCGCCCCCCGGTGGAAAATTCCTGGGCACGCCTATGTTAACGTTAGAACTCTGTACGTCAAAAGTTTTTTATCCCCACTTCTATGTTTTGAAAAATTGTTTATATACCTTTTTTAGGGTTTACAATTTGTAAACCCCTCATGTCTTCACAGACTATGAAGCAACAGAATGTAGGGGCATGTGCAGAATCCCTTTAGCGGGCTGACCAGAGCCCAATAGAGGTGTGGCCTGGCCAGTAAAGATTAAAATTGACGATATCGCACGCGGCACACGAGGGTGGATGAATCCTCCTTCCCGCTCGAAAACCTTGCAATATACGCTTGCAATACACAGTTTGTTTCGTGCAAAATTATTAGAACCAATTTGGAAATGTTAGTGGTTCATAACAAATGACAAATGCTTAGGTGTGGGCAAACGTCTTAAAAAAGGTAAATCTTAATCATTTAATTTTGTCTTTAATGGATTATTACTGTAGCGTACGTGGAAGTTTGGATTCTCAAGATCGATAAACCCCTAGACCACCACCGAAGAACATTTCGGAGGTTTATTGGACAAAAAGGTGCAAAAAACCGCAACCTTGTTTGAACTTGGCTGCTACGTAATTGTTGCCTATAGAAAACATGCTTTTGACTTTCTGTCGTGCACGACAGAACTACTAAATCCTCCTCTTATTACATAAAGACGGGTACATTCGCCTTATTCACTTCAGTGCTAATCTAATACATTAGTCAGCATTTCAAATATTGTAAAAACCGGTTCGAGAAAAATGGGGCGCTTCTTTCTGGGGAATCTCCTCATGTCTCTTTAAGAAGTTTTTCATTTTGGATGTTATGAATAAAAAAAGTTTCCAAAATCCGTTCACTATCAAAACGGTTTTAATTGTTTGGACGATTTAATTGCTTTATGTAAGGGAGGCTTAGAGGAAACATTAATGGTCGGATTTTGACAGCCACTTTAATGAGAGGTGTTCTTAAATTTTTTTTGCTGCATGCGTATACTGTTGATTGATCATTACCTGAAATACGAACTCCATCTACTATTTATTTAGACATGGTTGAAAAGTGCATTACTTATTACAATTTTTACAGTGAGGCAGTAGTTTTATTGTTTGCCAAAATGATCTGCAGTCAAGTATAAGTTTAACTTTGTGGTCACCCAGCTTTCCTTGTTACTGGGTTTCTTGCAAAATTGAAAGCAACCTTTGTCCCTGTGTGTGACCTTTGACCTCAGACTTGTTTTTTTGCTCCGTTAGCGTCCTTTTGGCATTTATACGGCAATTTTATGCAAATTGACCTCCTGCAGATGACATTTATGGATTTTTTTTGGTCACCTGAACCCTGATAATAAATCCCCCCCCCCCCCCCCCTCCCCCCCCTCAGGGTGTTGTTTTCTACCTGTATGCCAACATCAGCTCCATAGGTCAAAGTTGCGTCAAAACGCATCGTCTGACAGCAGATCTCATTTTTGTAGTGGTGCTTAGTGCATTTCCCTCGTGGTGTGACCTTTACCTAGATGGCGTGTGCCTTTAATCTCATTTTTAGTAGTATAGATAGATTGGCAATTTCAACTTCTTATAAAAATGTGATATTTACGATTCAATCCACGGTGGAATTACGTAAAGATGGCCATGAGTAACGAATGTTTCTAAGTTTTGGTATATGGAATGAAATAGTGCATGGCGTGGATGAACATTTTTGAAAACATTTGAAATTGTAAGTCTTTGGGTGACAGAAGTACAATTTAAGAAATAAAATGGAAATCAATTGGGTGACAATGTTCCTGAACGTGGGAACTTTACATTTGGGAAGGGCTTTATAATATTAAACAAAATGTTATTGACACGTTGGTACCGTGTGCCGAATCCTGTAAGCTGTAATATACTTTACGTACGTCGGCATGCAAAATATCCGAAATTGCTTCAAGTTCTGCTGGTGAGTCTGCAGTGCGGGTCAATCTTGTGGTGGGTAAGTTTAGCGTTGATTGTTTTCCAGAATAAGGTGTAGTATGTTCTATACTATGTTTGATTTGTCACATTTTTGCCCTTTAAAAAATCGTAATGTAGAGGGATATGAAGCCCCCTATTCCACTTTAAATAATTTACGTTCAATGTATGCCTAGGCTAAGTATTTGCAAAAAGTCACATAGTCCTTGTAAAAACTCCACAAAATGTCATCTTATTTTGGTCCCTTCCCATACCTTTTTACGGATATTTCCCCTTGACTCGCCCTTTACTTTTAAAAAGGAATTTTTATCTTTTACCATAGGCCACCCACTGACCTCTATAATGGATAGCTGCGGCGATCGAAAGTGAAACATTTGACCCTGCTTTTTTGCAGAGGCAATAACCCGTCGTTACTGCATGACTTTCAATGGCACCTTGTACGTTAAATTTGCCAAATTTACGCAAATAAGGGAAAATAAAAGGGTTTTTTTCTCACAAAGGAATTTTGTATATTCAAATATATCATTCAATGAACAAATAAAAACTCTGAAAAAAATCATGAAATTAACTGAGGAAATGTGAATACTAAATAAATAAATGCAGCAATAAATAGCAGAGCATATTATAACATAAGATAATGCATATTGGTATAAATACATATGCAATAAATGAATGAATGAACGAATGGATGGAATAATGATGAACGAATAAATCCAACTTGCCTTTATTATGATGAATAAATAAAAAAAAAATAACAAAGAAAAAGGTAGAGGTGGAGGGTAATGGGGAGGGGGATGGGGAGGGGAAGGTAAAAGGGGAAGTTGAAGGAGAGGGAGGGAGTGGAGTGGAATGGTATGGGGAATGGGAGAGGAGGAGGGGGGAGGCGTGGGGAAGGCGAGGTAGGGGAGGGTACTGTGGAGGGGGAGGGAGGGAGTGGAGAGGTAGGGTGCTAGTAGAGTACCTTAAAGGTAGATCTTCGAGTTTCAGAAAGTCTAACTTGTTAGTGTTGATGGAAGGGATGGGGAGGGGGGAGTTAATTTTGCATTTTCCTTTTTACTGTCTATTTTAGCCTTTTCCTTTTCATGTTTGGGGAATGAGGGGGGGGTGGTGGGGGGGGGGTAGTGGGAACTCAGAGGGGCTGCGGGGGGGAGAAAAGTATGGGGCAAAATCGACGTGTGCACTGCAGAAATAATTGAAATAAAGAGAAATTTTCTGAAAAAGTAATGAAACAAACTGAGGAAATGTGAAATAATAAATAATACAGTGAATAAATAGCAGACCATGTTTATAACATCCGATAAATGCATAATCTGATATAATAATATAGAAATAACGAATTAATGAATGCCCTGAAATAAAAACAAAGAATTAATGAATGGAATGAACGAATGATTCCAACTTACCTTTATGAATAAGGTATTGAAATTATTATGAATAAATGAATAAAAATAACAAGATCGGAAGGGACGAAGGACGGAAGAGCGAAGGGAAAGATGGCAGGGAAGTGCAGGGTAGGGAATGGAATTTGAAGGGAGGGGAAGTGGAAGCGAGGGAAGGAAAACTGGATGGGGGGAGAGGGAGTGGAGGGGAGGGGAGGGGCAGGGATATGGGAGTTTAGTGGGTTATGGACTTAGAGTTGTGAGGAAGTGCACTTTTTCCTGTAAATCTTCACCCACACTTATAACACCATTTTTTTTTTTCACATAACATCATTTCTTTTTGGCAGACTTTTATTGTTTCAACCTTTCATCAATAATATTTGTATAACTGCACAAATTGTACTCCAATATGCTAACCACAGTAAAGTAATCCCAGCTTTTAGGATGTCTGTATCGCGCCAATTAGCGTAATTAGACTGTGGCATAATTTTCAAAAAATAAAAAAAGTAAAAAAAACCATTTATAAAAAATTTTTCTTTCAAATACAGAAATATTCACAGTTGCATTGACTTCGCAATGAATCAGTACGGTGACCTCTCCATGTTTTCACTCTACAAAATGGCCGCTGGGGAAGCTCCGGTTGTTTCAATCGCCGCTACAATTACGTGCGAGCCCGCTATCCATGTATAGAGGCGAGGCCACCCTGGTCCCCACTATTCACTATAATACAATCCAGCCTACTAGTATTTATACCCATGGGAAGCCCGGGGCAGTGCATGCTCATTCATGATAGTTCATGACGATCGTGCCGGTATGTAGGGAGCAGCATGATGTTGCCATATATGCACACTTTCTAAGCACATAAAATGATTAAATATAGTAAATCTAGTACCTATCGTACAAGCGACAGGCCTACTGCAATCCTCATTATCACACAAGTAATTTGGCAGACATACCAAGGTAATTTCTTAGTGCTTTTGGGTTACACCTTACCTGTATTTCTGTGTGTCGTAAACATCGCCATCCAATCGATTTGTGAAGCTTATAATCTAGTCTCTTTCCCAGTAACTTGGGTGGTTGTTCCATTGTACACGTATACTGCAATACTCACCGAAGAGTATTCACAGTACAGGTTCCGCAAGACACCCACCACGTTTTGGGAACGAGAACTAATATAACTATTGCGAATGGCGGGGAATCCCCTGGCAATGATCACATGCTGCAATGCTAGTTTTATCATCCATGATCAGTTGAAATTTTGACAGCAAGGACAATATTTATCTACTAGCGGTCCCCGGGTTTCGCGATTCCTGGTTTCGCGATCACACCTGGCTTTAATGACAGAAGTAAGCCATTGTCCGGCTTACTCTATCCGGGGAACAATGGTGAACAATTAATAGGGCAATCGATTCAGTTGACTCTTTACGCAACAAAGTTTCACCTTTTATTCCGTTATCGTCTATTGAGCCCCGGACTGTGGCTCCCAGCCGGACTATATCTGTGCTTTCACACCGGCATCAACAATCGACTCCACCAAATTTCATGTCCATACATCACGTTTTACCCCCATTTTACCTCCTTGAGACCTGAATGAACCCCGATGACTTTGATCCACTAACCATACAACCTCGGTCTCGGAAGGTCAAGGCATTGGGCACCCACCCACCAAGATTTCTCAGGAACCTGCGACCCTCGGTCTCCGAGAAAATAGACCGGGTCAGACATCATTTCACAGACGGATAGACGTTTCATATAGAAGTCCCCATGGATGCAAATAGTATTGCCATTCATTCCGCAAGCCTACGCACAACGTCATACAGCGAATGACGGAATCAATTGTTGACTACCTCATTTGCATCAATGGGCCTTTATATGAAACGTCCTACCACACAGACTACCGGTATTATTATATAGTTGATGATTAACTCCTACCAACATCGTACCATTTGATCCTAATGTGCGCATTAACAAAGCACAATCCCTTACATGTGCAGTACATGATTTCAGTCCTCGATCTACGCGTTTACTCAAATCCGTGTGAAACTCAGTGGTGTAGCCAGGGGGGGGGGGGGGGGGGGGGCAGGGGGGGGGAGGGGGGGGGAGTTCCCCCCTGTGGGTTAATTTTCCCCCGCTCTTGCCCCTGAAAAATGAGTGCTTTACATAGGCCTATACTATACTACAAATTTTTTAATATATGCTTCCGATACATATATATGTGCCCCCCCCTTTCCCCCTGAAAAAAAGCTGGCTACGCCACTGGGAAACTGGCTATGATAAGTGGAACGGATGTGTATAAGCTTTGTAAAGACGCCTCAACCAGAATCGCTGGAGGCGCGTGTCGAAGCGAAGCCCGAGTCGGCGAGAGACTCTCGTGAGAGGGGCGCTATCACCACATCGTGCCCAGAAATCTTATAGCGCCGAAGTCGCTAGAAGGGAGACTCTCCGCTCATTTGAGTGTACGCAGCGAAGCCAATAATTTTGTTTTTGTTTCGACTCGCCGTGTGTACTGGAGTAAGCAGTACGCCCTACGCACAAAGCACGCTAAAACAACTTTTCAAGAAAGCGTAAAATTTTGTGAAACAAATCAACCGTGTGCCAGTGCAATACCGCTGTTATTAATAGGGGGCCTATGGAGTCCCGAACGAATACACTTTTTGGTTTCATTCTTCATGAATTAGCTAGCAATGAAATCTTCTATAAGAGGATCAAAGGATTACAAGGTTGTACAGCTGGTAATTCCGTAAAGAGTCTTTACTCTAGTCACTGTGAGTCTAACTCCCCATCTAACTCACGTATCTTACACCAAGGTCAACACCAGTTTTTTGGTTTAATAATAGTCGTAGCTTAGTTTAATATAACCAAAATAATTCATATAATTTTTTGTATTTGTTATATTCAACAATGTGTTTAATTTTTAAAACCTACTTTTATAAACTTTTTTAACTTGTGGGGTGGGTTCCCGGGGATTGTTGAGCCCCAGGGTGATGGGGGAACAGCACAGGGAAGTAACCGTACGGGTATAAGCTGGTATATGTGCGGCCCCTGATCCCCATCTCTATAGAGTTTACTAGCCCCATTTGAAGTATAATCCAGCTACTTCCTAAATCTACAAATCGAAGAAAAAAATCACAAACATTTAATATAGCCTATTTGATGTTTAGGTATTTTAAAGGGCCGTCGCTAAACCACATGTAGATTATGTGGCCAAAGGTTCACTTTGGTACCTGAAAGAAAGCTACTATTTTTCTTCATTAGCCTACCCTGCGAAATTTGTACGATTTTATTGTTTGGACCTTGTGAACTAAAATCTGCCCGGTTTTGGTGGTCGACCATTTACAGAGTAAGTTATACCATCTATACAGGGTTTCAAAATCCCCGGGGGGGGGGGGGTGTTTCTCAGGTTTGGTTTGGTACCCATGCTCGTCCAGGGGTTTTCTGAGGAACCGATTCCTTTTAGTTGAAAATATACCCCTAACGGGAACCAGTTTTTGGCGAGTTTTCAGTGGAAATATCTACCCCTATAACGGGACCATTTGCAGTGAAATTATGCCCCTTGCGGGACCTGTTTCTAAATACGTGAATAAAAGATATACTTTAAAATATCTAATAGACAAGAAAAATTTACACAGTGTGCTACTGCAGAAAAATTATCCATTTGGTGGTTATTTGCTGATATGTTTAGGTTAATTTTTCCTATTTGTATCATTGAACCGTCACAATCACCACTGATTTGATACCCCTAGCGGGACTCGAACTGTGAATTTTGTGTAATTTCTACCCCTAGCGTAGTCCCCGGGCATTGCAGCTGTCCCTTTTTTTTTGGGAAAACGAGCATGGGTACCCGACCGAAATCCAAACCCCCCCCCCCCCCCCCGGGACAAAATCACGTTTTAGCTCTCACATCAAACCGATTGAAATATAGGCGCGAAACGTTACAGAAGGGGTTTTGGATGACAGGCATCTCTAAACTTAAATCAGGGCCATCCCATTTTACAGAGGCCTATCCTACATGTAATGTCCAAAGATTATTTGTTTTGCAAGGCTATCTTTTTATTACCGCAATTGTCGGAAAAGTGACTTTGCGCCCTCTCGTGGTTTGCTTGGTTCCGGCGTGCGCTATGAATTATGGGTAATCGAACACTCTCCAAGATGGTTTCCCCCTTGAAAGTTTAGATTGCGTTACGGTCTTTTTTACCAACACTTCAACACTTCATAAAGTGCGTTTATTCCATAATTTTTGATTCAACATAACAAAATATCAAGACGAATAAGACGAAGTTGTTAGCAATTAGGTATATCTCACGGTCGCACCTCCGGGATTTCCGTGACCCGAGGTCAAATCACTACCTGGTTACGACGCTGGAGTGAAAACAACTCGCGAGCCGGAGTGTGTTGTCATTGTGCTATACACGTGTTTACTATCGCGAAGCACACCAATTTGACATCGTAGTTTTTCCAGATATTGGTTTTTGTCATTTTTGTTGATCAAAATGCCAGGAAATTGTGAGGCTGTGGGATGTACTAACCATTCACTATGAGTTACAAAAACCATCGTTCAACCGATTTCCAAAAGAACCGAACGGCGGAAAAAGTACTGTTCACTTAAAAGTTGAACAGGGATGGTTCAGTGGATGCCTCGGCATCAGCGAGACTTGTGGAGCTTTCATAAATGGTATGGGTAAAGATTTTTGTTTTCTTAGTTTTAATAGCCAAAAATTTTAATAACTTTCACTCACATGCGTCTGAAGATGGTTGGCAACCATCACGGCAATTTTCGAGACAAGCTAATACTAGAAAATTACTAAATTACGAGACACTGGCAACATTTGAAAAATAGTGCGCCCTCAAATTTTTCCAAATCGATATTTTTTGCATGTTGTAAGGCTTTTATACAAAAGCCCTCACCCAAATGATTAAGCCAATCATTATCCTTATGGGTAAACAGCCGATTTTTATCAATTTTGCGTCGGCCGGCCGACATTAAATTCAGCGACGACAAAATGGCGCGTAACCAGCACACACACGCCGTATTCATGTTTTTTCCTACGCATGCCACGTTTGGCCGGTCTATAACCTTTTGGTTTTATATCAGTGAGTACGAGTCAAAAAATATTTCATGTAATATCACATTTGTTGATAAAGTTATGGAAAACTTAAAAGTTGGCCTACCAATTTACTGGCTTCTTTTACCTCATTCATATCAATGTCCCCTATCTGTTTTGGGGTATGTTATTGTTATGTGTAAAATAGACGCTGTTAATCCAATGGCCTAGACCTGTAATCATTTGAGAGGCAAATTGAATAACTTTCTATTTTTGTGAAAATGTGTCAGTGTGCCGCTTTAAGCTTAACGTCTGTTTACTTTTTTGGTTAACATGTCAATGGCAAAATGTAATTTCCATACGATTCCCAAGATACTTGATAACCCATTTATTTAATGATTGACAAGCATTAATGGAACTGTTCCTTTTGAGAACTTATTTTTCACCAAGCAAGACTTTAAGGCCCATGGCCCGATCACTAATAGCCCCGTCCCCAGAAGTTTCAGATTTTACCGGTAGTGGCAAAAAATTCCGTATCAAAAGAAAAGCTACTATGTTTCTCATTTACCCGTGAAATCTTAAAAGGGATAAAGGATGTTTGGTTTGACGTTATGGGTGAAAATGGCCCCTTTTTGTGACCAATATTATTTAAACACATTCTGCTATGGGGCTTACAAAATCACGTTTTTAGCTCTTACGTCAAAACGTCTTGAATATCGGCCGTGAAACTTTTGCAGTTGGAGTTTTGGGGTGAAGCCCACATCTAACAAGCTGAAAATTCCATATACTTAATCGGCCATCCTCCTTTAAGGTGAGAGTTCCACTATTTTTTTTTTTCCCTTGTTGTACATGACGCTAAAGTCTCAAGGCCATTTTTTTTCAATTGTCTTTAGGCAAAATTGAAAATGTAGCTGACAGTCAAGTCATTGCACCTTGAGTCTGAAAACATGTTTCAACTTATTTCATAATTATTGTTGCTATATGTTCCTTTTTTTATTATTATTATTATATTATGTATTATTATTTCCAGCAAAACAAACAATACCGCCCTAAGTGCATCTGATTTGTACCCTTCTGTAATTTCAAACACAAGCCCAAGCCGTGAGGCCAGAAAAAAAAGATCCGCAGTAAACAACTGCTGTTAAAGACGAGTCTGAAGATCAAGAAGAATCAAGCTCGAGTGTTACTACTGCTGCCGATCCCAAGACTCCAGCAAAAGATTACGACTCAGTAAATACCGTTAGCTGATGCTCTCGGACCTTTCTACATGTACACCAGGCACATCACAGACAATTGAAGATACTCCCTCGCATTCTCTTATTGGAACCCCCTGTGAACCCACTGAAAGAAAAATGCTCTATGATGAGATGGATGGGCTTTAACGGGCAGAAAGAAATGCTGCTTTGCGTCCGACTCAAGGAATTTTGAAGAGAAATTGGAGAAGGCCTCGTTTACCGCTGGATCGTGTCGCGACAATGTATGTCAAGTGCAAATACAGTACTGGGTTTGTCAGGGATCTTTTCCGTACACTTTTAGCAACTTTCTGTCATCTTTTTTTTTTGCCAAGTCCAGACACACAGAAATGTTTATGCCACTCCTTGACCAGTTTTATATCACGCTCACCAAGTTACGCACTGGTATTACATTTGAATTTTTTAGCTACCACACTGGTGTTTCAACGACATGCCGTTATTGAATTTTCTGGAGTGGAACAGATGTAATGCCTGTTAATCTTGCCTTCCTGATCAGAAGTCCGGACACAGAAGCTGACGTAGACAATACATCTGTTTTTTAAGCGAACTTTTCCAAGACTAACTTGCCTCGTGGACTGTTTCGAATTTTTCATAGACCCGGCTAAAATTAAAATTCGAGGGCGCACACGATAGCAATTACAAACACATAATAACGGTGAACGTTTTTTATCGCTGCACACCTTTAGGTGCCGTTTCATTTATTCCACTGCATGGGGAGGTCGTGTCAGTGATGTGAAACTCATAAGGAAAATCTGGCTTTATAGACCCTAACTTTCATGCACCAGGGGACTATTCCTGGCCG
Organism: Ophioderma brevispina; assembly: GCA_023653785.1. Classification (NCBI taxonomy): domain Eukaryota; kingdom Metazoa; phylum Echinodermata; class Ophiuroidea; order Amphilepidida; family Ophiodermatidae; genus Ophioderma; species Ophioderma brevispina. The sequence goes on from JAMKCH010040164.1 coordinate 23,886, forward strand.
ACCGTGGATTGTTCAGTCGAGAGGACCTTTCGCAATTGAGGTGGAGCTGATTTTTTTTAATTTCCATCCATTCCAGGGGCAAAAACAGTTTGACGCAAAAGAAGTAGAAGTTTCGCGGAGACTCGCTTCAGTTAGAATCCAATATCGAAGAGTGATTGGAGCTTTGAAGAATCGCTACACAATAAGTGCAGTCCTCTTCCAATTAACTTAATAAAATCTATCAGGATGATCCAATGGACATTCAACTTGCACGAATTGACAAATTATTAGAGTTTTGTGCTTCTTTGTTGAACTTGGGAGACGGCAATAAAAGTGTGTATAATTGACACTTGGACAGTGGGGATGAAAGTAAGACTTTTACGACTAGGTTTTTAGGTTAATGTACAGTCCAAGCTGATTTTTATTCTTCATTGCACATGAATTTCTGTCAACTACATACTGATTCAACCTGAACTTTCATTTGAAGAAACAAGGTGAAATTTAATATTTATGATGAAGTGAGCATGTAATCATTTTCTTTAAATGAGACAAAAATATTTCATTGGTTCTCATTTTAGGAAAAAGTACATCACACCTATGGATCCACATTTTATAATTTCCAAGTAAGTTGAATTACCATGGCACATTCAGGTGGGTGTGGTTTTTTACTTAAGGGGGAATATGTGGTTTTGGAGGGCTTAAAAAGAATATTTAAATTTTAAAATAAGAAAACATTACCTTTCTTTTGCTTTTGTTTGAACACCAATCGGAGCTTCCGTTCAAAAGTTATTAATCGAAAATGTTCCGCCTCCGACTTGGAAATTTTCTTGTTGTTTTTCTTATGTATTTTATTGTTTCCTCAAATGCATATTGAATTTTAACCACTTTAAAAATTATATCTCAAAATATAATTAAGCTTTGGGACCTCTAATTTCCCACCCTTTTGAATGAAATTCACGTGCTTATTTTGTAGTTGATAATAATTTTAATATGCAATTTCCTAAAATAATAAAAATAAAAAACAGCGTTTCTAGTACAAAATTGCTGATATCTCCAAAACTTAAATTTTTTTAACGGTATGTCTTCGCTGCGCGCAGGCGTTTCTAAAAAAAAACGAATAATCGTACAACAGTAATTTTGTTAAATATTTTAAAAATTTTTTCACAGTGTTGAGGCCCTTAAATCAAGTTCCCATGGGACAAGTGGAAATTATTCCTAGTTCTTTAAGTAGTCCCTACATGATATAATTTAATTTACGTTTTCCCATCATTCTACGATTAATGGTTTTTTTTAGAAATCCCGCGCGCAACGAAGACAGACCGTTAAATTTAAACTTTTTGAGAATCGCAATTTTGTCTAGAAACACTTTTTTATTGTTTTTTTATTATATTTAGAAATCTATAATTAACATTATTATCACTACAAAGCAACACTTTGAATTTTTCATGAATAATTGTAAAAATTAGAGGTCAAAATCTTATTACTTTTTGAGATATAAATTTTTTAAAGCTTAAAATTAATATCGCCGCTTGAGAAAACAATAAAATACATTCGGATAGCACAAGGAATTTCAAGTCGTGAGGCGACATTTTCTATCATAACTTTTGAACGGAACGCTCCGATTTGTTGTCAAACAAAAAGGCAAAAGAAAGGTAATTTTTTTCCTTATATTCTTTTTAGCCCCTCCCACCAATAGACGCCCCACTGGAATATTTTTTATTACGGACAGACAAAATATAGACCCCAAACTGATCATCCTCAACAGGTACTGGGAACATGTCATGGGAGAGCAATGATTAACTTATTTTGGAGGCAGGTCAGCCTCACAGAACATTTTTGAACATTTGCAAGGTATAACTCATGAATATTTACATACTGTAATTTAATTCTTATTATACATTCTTAAACAGCGTGCAAAAGTTAAGAATTTCATTTTTTGGCTGATGCCCGGTTCAATTCGTTTAATTGAACCCAAGTTCCGACTAAGCGCTTGCGTAGTGGATGTTATTTTTAGTTGAAGCTCTTCGCGTCATACTGCTTTTTGCTATTGTTCACGCGCGCCTGCCAACGTTGCGTATGAGTGTTGCGTTCAACGGGATGTTCGATTGTTGTGTCACTGGTGTGGTGGCAGTCCTTTTTGTGGTATTTAAGCCATAAAGCATCGCGAAATTGGTTAAGATGACCTTAAATAATAAAGCTGTTTAAGAATGCGAAACAAATAAAGGTATGATTGTTGGGAACCGGTACCTCTTTACGGACGAATTGAACCCGGCGACCATTATTTTTGCGGTGGAAGAACTCTTACATAATGTATCGCCTTGGGTTCAATTCGTCGTAAAGAGAGTACCGGTTCCCAAATCATACCTTTTATTCTTCTAAATGTGCCAGAATAGCCCTGACGGACCACCATATAACCAAGAATGCGGCTGAACAAATTGTATCCCACAACAATAAATGGTCACCATGAAGAAACAATACAAAGTATGACGTGGTGAAGTTTAAAAACATACGAGAAGTTTAAAAATTTGTTTAATTACACACCCATCTTATTTTGATCAAACATAAAAAAAAAATATTTTAAAAAGACACAGCTGCAAACATTATCATTACAGTAATGATAACATCAAGATTATTATGACTGGGGCTTTGTGGGCCACCATAACAGAGTACCGCATGGTACTTCAATTTGGAGTACCTGCACAGTAGCTGCAGGGTACCTACGTAGGTAATTTTTTTCGCTACCGTGGCCTACCACATAGCAGAGTACCTGAGTAGTTACTCTGCAGCTACGCCAGTGAAGTAGCCATAACTCTGTTATGGTGGCCACACAGCCGGCCATAATCTTGGTGGGGGGGGTGTACATATTGACAGCAAGTGTGTACCGGGTAATATAAAAATTCATAAATAAAAACAAGCTGCACTCACTGGTCAAAATTGTTCCCTTTTATAAGTCTATTCAAGTAACATGTACATATAGTAACCAGTGTATATTCATATATAGTCCACACGGTGTTGGATGACAAATCCCATTTTTTTCACACTGATAAATTTGCATACTTAATAATAATATTTGGTTTTTTTTTCCCAAAGAACATGATTGTAGCACAATACACTGTAAAATAACTACATAAAAACATGGTTTGTTCGGTGCTGTCGCTAATTTTCAAACAAAATTATGCAAATTTATCAAAGCCATGAAACTGACAATTGTTACGAATCTAAAGTTTGATTGAAATGTTCACGTTCACCTGCTGCAATTGGCATTCTTGCATATCCACTTCTTTCTTTGGAGGCACGTTTGCGCTTGATGCAAACATGTGGTACCATTGATGCTGGCATTTGGTTGTCACAACCAATCATTTCACCGCCTCTGTCCTACTTACTATACAGTATGGAATATGCTCAGCACTCTCCGATGTGTCCATTCTGTCTGCATCACCACTCTACCTTACCGCGGTTAAGAAGCTCTGGCAAACAATCCTGTGCCAAAACCTTTTAGTTTGGCGATCATGTCATTACTAAAGGTATTGTTCCGCATAATTCTCTAATCACCACTGCTTTCTCTGTCCAGAGCAAAAATCACCATACTGGGCATTGCAAACCACATTTGTGTCTGCATTTGGGCATAGTAGCTGTGGTGCTTCTTCAGCTGTGGTTCCAGTGCCATCATGTCCTCTATACATGATGTCTTGTCCGCTAGAATATCATCCAGCGACCTGCTCGAGTGCTTGTAAGGGCACTTCACCTCGATGACACCTTTCCCACGCAGTGCATGTGACGATTGAATCCGGCGAGCACCAATGAATGGGGGGGTAGGGTCGGGGGGTGGCACAGCCACAATCCGGTTGACGAGACTGAGAAGTCCATGATGAGTTGCTGCTTACTGCATCCGTATACTCCTGTATGCTGTGTCCTCATCGTCTTCCCCCAGTGGAATGGCCGGTACCGACGACAGATCTCCTTGACGGCATGCAATATCTTCTTCAACACTAAGGATCTGGCTGGTCTGCGTTGGTATGCAAGACAGCGTGAACCGTTGAAGCGTGATACGGCCCAAGTTCATCTCGTCCACACAGGTGAATCGACTGCTCTTTAGTGTGCTCTCTCAGGTAACAGATCTGGTCTTCTGTAGTCTCAATTTTCACAATGGCTTCTTGCCTTGGTTGCTTTCAGTTGTGTTTGGCTGTTGGGCTGGATCAAACAATGTTCTAAGGTTCAAAGGCAAGTTTGTAGTTCTGGCTCTGTACTGTGTTGGGGTGAAATTGGTCAGAGTGTGTATGAAACTACTCAGTCCAACACAATTAGGTGCTGCGTCTTGCAATGTCTTGATAAACGATTGCTGCTGACTTGATGGGCCTTCTTGGGATGACGCACACGTTGCCGATCGCTTGTACAAAGGATTCCTTCCTTGGCCTTGTCGGAGTAAACTCAATTCGTGCATTGGTGCTGGTTCTACTCTTCTTTGTGAAGCATTGGTTCCAAATGCATGGCGCTTCGGTGCACAGTGTCCTTGTTGAATCCCAGACGTACAGGCAGCCTCCACCTTGACAACATGGCAGCAACATGGAGCATGATTCCCCAACGTGGAATTCGAAAAGGTAGAAACAATATACACAACATTAAATGAAAATACATTTTCTTCGTTAAACTGAATTCATCTGGTCAATTTCAGTCGCCGTGACTGATTGATATCACTGGCTATTGCAAAAAACACCACTTGATGAGATGCGCTTCAAAAGAGTATGGGGCCGTCCATTTAGGGAGCATGCATCAAAATCACTGTGACCGAAATGACCAAATGTAAATTCAGCTGTTGGCATGGTAATTTTACATTTTTGGGCTGATCATAAGATTTTATGATTATATTCCAATAATATTACACAAACAAATTAAACAATGTTAGTTGTAATTGTTGTACTTTTATTTGGACCAGTTTTAGAACACACCTGCCAATTTCTCAGTGAACCATGGCATGTAGGTACTCCTCATCATTAAAATTGTACATGCATTTTTTGTACGGCTCTACATTTCAACGTTGGATTTAACCCTAACCCTGTTTTAATTTCTAGCCTTTTCGAACCTACATGTACCTCCGATTTATGACGTAGCCGGACTTCGTGCAATTTACGCAAGTTCTACATGGCTTTAGTGACTTTTGGCGGTGTTAGTTAAATATCATCTGACATGAATTTGCAAAATAAATTTTGTTTAAAACTTTTCGTTCCCTCATATATTAAACAAACCAAATTATTGCAACAATGTAGAAAAATAAAAAGCTGGAAGGACAGTAAACACAATGCTGAATGAAATGCTGGATGGACGATGGTATCGCCCCGACTCTGAACGGTATGTTTATTTTGTAAAGACCTCTTCATAGTTATTTGAAAAAAAAAAGATTGGATCTGAAAGCACACTTACCCTGCCATGCAATCACATGACTGAATTACCCTCCCGTCCTTCTGCACTATTACCCATGGATGATGAGGTGTGTCGTTTATTCTTTGCGATGGTTTCACATCAGCTTTTCATCAGCACGGAGCCTCGCAATGTTGTGATGTTGTACACCGCATCCCCCAGCCGTACACAAAATAGTTTGTGTGCTTCCAGTGGATCTGTATTTTCATAGTCTCCCTGGGGAAACACTCCTGAAAAGAACCCAATTCTTGTACCATCCGTCATCAATTTTGTTGTGTTCTTGTTTTTTTTGGGGGGGCTTATTATATTCACCGAAACGATACCCCTATCCTCACTGTACGATGTCTGGTCACGCTTCATTCCGTACCAGTGGGAGATCGAGGGTAATATTCGTTTCGTTGAATTAATAAGCCCGGTTTTTGTTTTTGAAAAAGACCCGTGTGACAGTGACATTTTAACAACAATTTGGGGTCACTTGTCCAATACATTTGGTGAGTCCGACTTGCAAAACTTTATTTAAACTTGGTTAATTTCTTGACATGGAGGGTACCTTTTTCTATTAACCTGCAATGGAACTCAGACTAACTCAGTCTGTGTGTATCTTATACTATTTAAAAATTGGAGTCAAATAAGCTTGTAAAATTACTTATGGAGCAATATAGTACTCCGTTTCTATTGGCTCATGCCACACAGGTAAGCTAGTTAGAATTTATAATTTGTATGACTTTCATTTTGTCATAATCATGCAACATGTGCATCATGGCGGTAACTGGCGGTCTTGTTTATAAACACATACACACATGATAGACCTACGTGTACGTATAAACTGAAATATGGTAATTCTACACTTTCATAATTACAAGTTTTTTTAATGCTTGGATCAACTAGATTCATACCAGTACCTGTAGGTTTCCACAAGGTATGAGTAAATTCGGGAATATTGTACATCTGGCCATTGCTTCGGGTCGTTCTTCCAGCGACCTGCCTCTATTTTGTACGGGCACAACTCCAACCCTGCCGCATCTAATGTTGCCACTTCGTTCGCGTGTCGGACGTGATTTAAAACTGATCGAATATTCGTAATCCATTTCGTAGTAATTTCATTAAATACCTGACCTAATTGACCTAAATTTACGGTAAAATCGGTATTCTAACACGGAAGTAAACAGTAGTAACCCTATATCG
>JAMKCH010040165.1:0-102924 GCA_023653785.1 Ophioderma brevispina
AGTTATTTAGATATACTTGAGAGGCCCGACCATGGCGTGACACCACACATTGACCTGAGGATGTACTTGATAGGAGTGCTTGCCGAATCCAAGTCATTTATGTGAAGAATCATGTAGTTAACTGTTTTGTTGTTTTGTAATTTAAAATGAGTAAAAGGCTTTATTGAATTGAATGATAATTTTGGAGGAACATTTCAGTTGTTTTAAAATAAATGCTGGAAATACAAAATTGTTTCCAACAATTTTCATAATGTTTTTCTGGGTTCTTACTTGGATTTATCTATTTTTGAAGTTTCAATGAGATTGGTGAATTAGAATATTTGTGAAATGGTGTGCATACCAGAGCAGTGAATCACTCCATAAAATGGCACACCAGTCAATTTCAGATATTATTATTGATTCATGTATAATTGTAAACTTATAGTTAAACCATGAAACTGGTGTAGAATACAACTCGGTAATCATAACACAGGCATTGATTTTATGTTTTGGTCCTATTCAAAGAATTTGTCTATGATAATTTGGAAGTATTTTTTGATATGTATTTGGCTACACATTTATGTTCAAAATTTTCACAAAAAAGTCAAATAACTATTTAGCATTTATAGAGCAAAACCCCTTTTGGAAATCTTTTGAGGATGGTTAGTTTAAGTTAAATATGCCTTGTAGGCACAAGCATAGTCAAATTAGTTATATTGCATTTTGGTCAAGTCATTTTATGAAGAGTCAGTTGAAATCATAATTGATTATCAATAACGCATGCAATATTATCAAATTTTGCGTTTTACGGTATAAGCACTATAACATATGGGCTACGAGTGTAGAAAGTATTATATTTCCTGTTTGGTCTTTTCATCCGAGTCCACCATCTGGTTATTTCATCCCTATAATTTGAATTTGGAGTCATCAGCAACTTTTAGTTCGTCACTTGAAATTTTACGTGGGGAACAGAAGAAACAACTTTAAACGTCAAGCCCTTTATGGTGCTGAAATGGATCTTTCAGTTATGGTACATCACTAATTTAGTTCGTCATCGCTCTCTTGTAATATTTATAACTCTATTCAATAACTTCCTGTTGCGCAACTGCATGAGACATTGGTCAATTGGGTGTGCACACTTCGCAGAAAGCTTTCAACTTGATTTGTAATGAGCTCATGATTCAAAGAAACTTGTAATAATTTATACGCAAAGATCAGATTGGTTTTTTTTTAAGAAATATATATATTTGTTTTAAATAAACTTGTAAGTACTTTTGTGTTGAAACAACTAGCTGTCCACTTTCTTGAATTTAGTGTCAATTTGCCTGTATATTATTTAGTCCTGGGGGTGGTACAATGCGAAGATAGCAGGACATCCGGTGGTGGTTTTATTTAAAGAAAATAGCTACCAAGTTCCTTTAAGTAAAATTATAAACTATAATTAAAATGGGTACTGAATAATTAGAAGAAATTTCGACATCGACATGTCCGAAACTAGCAAGCTCAACACAACTCCAAAAGAACTATTATATCGCGAATGGTCTACTTTCTTCGACCTTTTTCTAAAGCATACAATCTTGCATGACGACATGCTTACACATACTCCATTGAACCAGTGGTACATACCTAAATTGTTGATGTTATACCCAAATATGGAATGGCCTTAACAGTGCACTTTTACTTGCTTGTACGAGAAACTGGATTTTTTTCGGTTGATTAACATTTCACGTACAAATACCACCTGTGCGATTTAAACGGTTTACCTACAATTATCCTTGGTATTTCTACTGTGGGGTAATTGGATAATTTAATGTCCATCAACAAGTATGGCGTCATATTGCATATGGGTAGTTCAGATAAGGTAATAAAACATCATGTGCTAAAAAAGCTCATCAGAATTTGAACCGGAGAACATTTGCCTCCGACCTTTTTGAATGTGGTTTAGATCATGTTTTTATTATCGTACCATTCATTATTGCATACACACACTGGCCAGAACAGGGTTGGCAATTTCCCGGTAAATACTGGTATTTCCCACCTAGGGTGGGAAATAGTGGCAAATACCGAAATACAGGTAAATACCGGGAAAATACTTGGAAAATACGCGGTCCGCTACCTGGGAAATACTATAGGATATAAGTACAATTTTAAGACCTCATGGTGGTTAATCTAAACAACTATATTTTACAATGTTTCTAACTGTTGTGGTATAACGGGGTTATTTTTGAATGGTTTAATTCAACTCCACTCGACTAATTGATTCTATAAATCCAACAATAAACTGATAGACCATGGGGTTTGAATGTGGGACAACAGGGGAAAAGTTTTTTCACCTAACTTTTTAAAATGTATGACATCGGACAATTTTTATTTCCCGTAATTTTGTTTGAAAAAAGCAACCCATAAAAGAATTGCTTAACCGTTGGAGCAAACCTAATATTTTGGGTCAATGTGATCTTTTTACATTTAAACCACCCATCCAATTGCTAAATATAGTGTCAAAACTTTTGCCCCCCCCCCTCCCCCCCCCCCACTGAAGCATTGTAGAAAATGTTTATGTAATCAATACCTAGCTATTATGTCCTCTATAAAGTGTAAGGGATCATTCGTTCTTTAAAGATATTTTAATTTTCCGATTTCTGTATTTTTTTTTTTTTGGTAAAATTATACTGTCCAGATTATGTGAAAGGACCGCTACATTTTCAAAGATGGTATAAAAGCTACTTAATTTTTAATTGTACAATATTGGTAGATATAATTCGAATAAATTAACTCCTTAAATGTGGATAGCATGTGTCCATTATCATATCATCCCGAAACGTGTCCCTATGAACCCCCAGTTTAATGTACAGTGGCATAGGAGAGAACCTTTATTTTGTTCATTCTTAAAAACTACTCTGAGGCGCTTAGCAGTTCATCTGTGATGGAAATTGCAACCATCTGTACCGTATTGCTGGATGTAGCCGTTCCCGCATTCATTGTCTCCATTCACCCCGCCGACATTAGGGTGGTTTGTAAAAAAATAATAATAAAGATAATATTTTTGATAGGAGGAAGATAGAGCATGACTGGGTGTGGACATAAACTGCACATAGGTGTGGCCAATTGAAGTAATGAAAAAAAAAATGTTGTTATTGGAGTAACCCCGCCGACCCTAATTTTTGAAAATCAAGCCCTTACAAAATTAACCTACCTTAAGAGAAAACCTGCACCAAGATAACTTATACAATTACGCTATAAAACAATTATTGAGCACATATGGAGTGGTTTCATTGAAAACGGATTATACTAACCATAAACATGAATTAAAAACATTTTGGTGTCTGACCGTGCGCTATTTGAAATTCGCGCTAGTGTATATGGGATATGATTTGGTGTTATCGATAACTGACGGCACACAGTAGCGTCATACCCTTCGACATGTGATGCTTTCATAATGTGGTATTTCCAATGGCATGTATGGCGCAAACGTGCCAGCCGTATCCGCCTAACACGTTAAACACTAGCGCGATTTTTAAATAGAACGTGGTCAGACTGGAATCGTTTTAATCCATTGTTTGGTGATAATAATTCGGCTTTTCTTGAAAACACTCGAAATGTGGTCAATAATTATTTTATAGTGTATATTGTTTAATGTTATTCGTTATACGGTTCTCCTTTAATTTTTTTTTATTGATTTTCAAAAATCTTATTTTTCAAGTTGTTTTTTAAATTTACCCGGATTGTAACCAATTTTCTCAATAATTTTTTGTGTTCTCTGTTCTGGTGTTAACTTTGGCAACTTCTCTTTAAGATTTTCAATAATAAGAGTAAAAAGTATCAATATTAATAATATTACATAGACTATGTGGTGATTTGATGTAGTAATGCATTATTAAAAAATATCCGCCCGCCCTAATCTATTTTGCACTGGCCCGTTACTCCAATACAACAATTGTTTTGGCCTAAGTGCCAAAATCATCCTTGCTCCCCCCCATCCATTTTACGGTATTTAGATAATAAGATGAGCCTAGTGTTAATTTTACCGTGGGGTGTGGATGTTAACATTTTGACAATATGTGTTTCGGGTCTTATGAAAAAGGAGGCTACACTAGAATAAAATTAAAAAACAATGTGCATACATGTACTTGTCATCTAGAATACATGTGCACTACACTGTCTGCTGGCAAAGTTTATTTCTTTACTTGTGCCAATTCACTGGCTAAGTTAGTAATAAAATGAATTTATTGCACGAAAGTGCTTATCTGTGGTTGTTGGTTAATTTTCATGATATTTTAAAGACATGTTTTGAAAATGTCACTTTTTGAGTATTTCCCAGTATTTTCCGTTTAGACCAAAATATGCCTGATGGTATTTACCCATTAAATACCGGTATTTACCACCCGGTATTTCCCAGATCGGGAAATACCGGCCAACCCTGGGCCAGAAGTATGCCAACATCCACAATAAACATTTTATTGTGACAAATTGATTTCAAATTGTACCAGAAGTTCTTGGCCACATATTACGTAATTAACGTCAAACTTGTGTTTTTAAACCGAGATGTTCATGTTATTACACGGAATTCAATCAGGGCGAAAAAAAGTTTGATTCGATTGTCATGTGTCCTTAACAAGCTGGCTTACGATATAGCTTGGCGATTGTATTCCAGGACACAGGAACGCCAAAAATGGCTTCAGATAGCCTCAAAATGAATTGTTCGAGTTTGTTAAGATCTGCTGTAAATGTTTACGGGAGAAAATCGGAGTGGTTTATGGACCTGAAATAAGGTAACGAAGGAAATTGAATGGAAAGAAAGGTCGCGTGATAACTTTAAAACAACTTTTTAATCATGGAATGTGAACATTGTTATTTTTTCGCTGCACTATATTACTCATATTATTTATCTATCATCATATTGCGGGCCTCGACTGTGCTTTGTTTCTGTAAGGTTTCTTTCTTTCTTTCTTTCTTTCTTTCTGTCAACTTCCGGTCAAACTTCAATTGCTCGTTCTGCCACATACTTTCATCAATGTTGACAGGACATGGACACAAACATCAATGACCACGACCGCATGTGTGACCCGACTTGTTTAGGGTCAAAGGTCACGTAAAGGTCACAGGAGCCAAAACGTTGTTTTCACCAAAAATGCTACTCCTCCTACAGATTATGTTGCATGGTAACGTGACCGATGGATATGAAGCAGCTCGGGACCCCTCATAAAAGTTACGCCCAGCATGGCGATCAAATGTCATTAAAGGTGCATTTCCGGTCTGAGTTTAAAATAGCTTCAAAAAAAAACAAACTGGGAACCATCGAAAGTATCTACTTTTCTTAGAAAATCATTATTATCAACTTTAATTTCAAAATCAAAATGAGGTCATCCAGGGGTCAAAGGTCAAATTTCCAAAATGCTCCGTTTGAGCTGAAATTTGATTGAAATGATCCTTATATTCTAAACATGTTTAAAATATTTTCGAGGTCATAGGTCATTAAGAGGTCAAAGGTCAAATTTTCAAAATGCTCCGATTGAGCTGTAATTTGACTGAAATGATCCGTATGACATTCTAAACATCCTGAAAATATTTTCAAGCTCAACGGTCATTAAGAGGTCAAAGTTAAAATTTTCAAAAAGCTCCGATTGAGCTGACATTTGAAATTATCCTTATGACATATGAAATGTGTCTAAAATATTTCCAAGATCAAAGGTTATTTAGGATCAAAGGTCACTACCTCGACTGTGCTCAGATCTGTCTCCAGATTTAGTTCTTTCTTTCTGTCAACTTCCGGTCAAACTTCAATTTGGTCGTTCTGCCACATACTTTCATCCATATTGACAGGACTTGGTCACAAACATCAATAACCACGACCGTATATGTGACCCGACTTGTTTGGGGTCAAAGGTCACGTAAAGGTCACAGGAGCCAAAAAGGCTGTTTTCACTAAAAATGCTACTCATCCCACAGATTATGTTGCATGGTAAAGTGACCAATGGATATGGAGCGGCTTGGGACCCTTCTTCAAAGTAACGCTCAGCATATCTAATAAATGGCATTAAAGGGGCATATTCGGCCTGAGTTTAAATTATCTTTTAAAATCATATCTACAGTATGCAAGGTAGTAGACTGATGCTACTTGTACAGGTGTATGTTGTAAATTCCATACAGGTCAATGGAGGTCATCCAGGGGTCAAAGGTCAAATTTTCAAAATGCTCCGATTGAGCTGACATTTGAAATGATCCTTATGACATTCTAAACATGTTGAAAATATTTTTTCGAGGTCAAAGGTCAAGAGGTCAAAGGTCAAATTTTCAAACTGCTCCGATTAAGCTGAAATTTGACTGAAATGATCCTGATGACATTCTAAACACGTTGAAAATATTTTCAAGGTCAAAGGTCATTAAGAGGTCAAAGGTTGAATTTTCAAAATGTTCCAATTGAGCTGAAAATTGACTGAAATGATCCTTATGACATTCTAAACATGTTGAAAATATTTTCGAGGCCAAAGGTCATTAAGAGGTCAAAGGTCAAATTTTCAAAATGCTCCGATTGAGCTGACATTTGAAATGATCCTTATGGCATTCTAAAATGGCTAAAATATATTCGAGATCAAAGGTCATTTAGAGTCGAAGGTCACTACCTCAACTGTGCTCAGATCTGTCTCCAGCCGGCGCTGTGTGCCAAGACGACACGTAAATGGGGTGCCGTACTTTGATGCCCACCATGTTGTTGATGATTTTGTACATATTTGTGGCACTTGTCTTTTATTGTTAAGATTAGCTGGGTCTCTGTTGAGTGCTTGGCTTTGACGCCGTGTTAATTATCCACCAATGCATTGTAGTTTTCTATAGATGTTTCATTACATGGGACTGTACAATGTGTTCCAGGATTTTGTACACCACACCGGTGAGAGACACTGGTCTGCAGATACTAGGGCCCTGTTTTGCTGCCTTTCTTAAAATGCCACAAACGTTGGCCTCTCTCCACTGTTTTGGCAAGACTCCCTGGTCCACTGAGCCTTGAAAAATATCGGTTAACATTGGGGTCAATTCGTCTGCAACCATCTTTAAAAATTATAGATACACGCCATCTGGGCCTGATTGTTTATTTGGTTTCAGCTCCTGTAGTTGCTTGAGAACTCCATTTTATGTGATGGTAAGCTGTGGAATTGTTGGTGTTGGTTCCCCACCAAGACTTGAAATATACACATGTTTTGTCCTCTCTTGTGAAGATACTATTAATTGGTCGTTCAAGACTTCTGCTTTATCTTTGTCATCAGTAATAATTCTGCCACCTACTCGCAGATCACCAATTCCTACGTCTTATTTCTAAGTTGTTTACAGGTTTATTAATAAACGTCTGAAAGGCTTTTGGGTCATCTGTCATATCCCTGGTTAGTTTTTGCTCAATAAAGTCACATCTGGTTTTATTTTATTGCTCTCCTTGTATGATGCCAACAATCTCTGTAGACTTTCCAGTTAATTTGTTTGCCTTATTATAAAGGCGCTGTTTCTTTCTGGTTAAACTCATAAAGCAATAATAGCACATTTTTGTAAGAGCTCCCCCAATTTTCCAAAAAGTTTGAGATATTTACACGGTTGCATTGGTAACTGGCTAGTAAACTATACCTGTGAATGGTTAAGCTCGAAAATGTATATGTGTTGCAAACGAAGGAATTTTGTAATTAGAATAATTAATATCGGACATCTCCTAATAATAATTCAACGGCTGTTAGCAACGGCCTTCCAATATGAAATAGCCAGGAAATGGCGCCATGTACATGTCTACGCTCATCCATTAGTTGTTTTATTGGTTCAGGCAAGTCAAGTTAGAGGTCATGTTCTTTAGGTGGAACCTTTTTAATCATGTACGGACATAAACTTAGCCTTTTTAGCTCTGCCGGTAAGTACAATCTGGGATCCCAATTTTATTTACAAAATCGCTATTTTATGATAAATACGCATTTTGAGCATTCTCGTTCGCAGGTATAGTTTCCAAGACAATTACCAACATAACTGTGCAAAAATATCAAAATTTGAAAATTGGGGGCCCTCTTCAAAAAAGTGTGCTGTTATTGCTTCTTTAAGTGACCTGTTAAACCATGGGAGGTTTCTTCTATTTTTGTTTTTCTTAGTTGGTATGTGATCCTCCATTAATCTCTCTTCAACTTCCTTTCAAGGTGATCCCATTTCTCTCGAACTGGTTTGCCTTCTCCCGACATTTTTCCTGGATTGCAAGCAGTTGGTGTCTGATCTTATCTCAGTCTACTTTCCTCCTCTAAAGTCGACTTGGTGCTCTTCTCCTATTGATGACCATATTTAACTCAACGTCCACTCTATGGTGATCATTGAGCCCATCTTCCACTTAATTGACAATGCTTGTGTTGTTTGAAAGCAAAAGTTCAATAATGTTGCCCCCCCCCCCGGTTGGTTTCCTGACAAATTGCTCTAACCCGTTCACTTGCAATATTTCAAGTAATTTATCGGCTGTTGCCTTAGATGCTGGATGGTTTTTGCAAACATAAATTCCCACTGGATATTTGACTGAATGAAGTCACCAGTAATAATCACATCACAGATCTTTTTCTTCTCATAATATTTCACTGTTGTCTTCAAGATCTTCTCTTCCGGTGATGTTGAAGTTCTATCAGAGAAAAACAATACACCGCCGTGTGGATCTCCCTTTCTACCTTTGCGATGAATTGAGTAACCCCCTGGTGGAATTTCTGCATCTGTAACCCCTGCTCTAAACTACGTTTCTGTACCCGCTATTAAGTTCTGGTTTTGTCTGATCAATAAGTATCTCCAGGGTGGTAGTATTTTCTTCCTGATAGGTTCTATTGTTTCCTGATCCCCTGATATAGTCGAACTTGTATTAAAATCTGAGAATGAGAAATTGACAATTTCACATGCTGGGCTTAACCACTCAAATTCCTGCTCTTCATTGACTAACTTCTTGTAATAACTTTCACTATAGTACATTCAAACCATCGTGTCAACAGAGGAAACGTTTTGGACAGTTTCGATTAGTTGGGAGAGGAGACGGAATAGGAATCTGCTCCTTCAAAATCGATTTGTAGCCCGATTCACCTGTTTCATGAACGAATTAAGATAACCTTGCCTTTCATGTTTACACCATCTTTTCCTTCGTATCCAAAACACGGGCGCTCAAAAGCCAGTAACATTCAATTCACATTTTACATTGAATACCATTGAAGAGTTAGAGTTGCTATAAATGCATTTATGTTTACCAATATGCTTTCATTCGGCAAAAAAATTATTTTTCACGGCTACTGAACTTCAGTTTCAATAGATTTAGCATGGAATTTTAATTTTCACCACTGTCCACTCCGTTTCTAACTTTCTATACCTCTGTGCAATGACGTCAGTGCGAGATTTGTTGGTCGCTTTTTCACGCGCGCACCAAGACGGCATGTCTTATCGCGTGCGTAAAAGCTGCGTCAAGGTTATAACATTACTGCACAGTAACCTAAATCAGCCTAGTGTTCCAAAGGTTGTGGGTTCGAGCCCCGCTGTGGCCAATGTGTTGTGCACTTGGGCAAGGCACTTTACCTCACTTGCTTCGTCGACCCAAGCGATATTCGGGTAGCTGTTATGGGGGATATTACAATCTAAGTGCTGATAGGCATGTGCGCTTGGCCGGCTGCCGGCCTAGGTGAAGCGAAATGATTGTGACGATTCCTGAAGGCAGCGTAATAATAATAGGCAACAGCGCTTTGTATCCTGTGGAAAAGGCGCTATATAAATGTCGGTATTATTATTATTATTATTATTAAGGGGGCTGTTAAGTCAGGAACTTAGTCAAATGGCCAGTTTTTAGTTTTTTTCATGTTTAATGGCATTAACATGTTTTCTTTCCATATATTTTAACATAATCTATATATATATATTTTGTTCATTTTACTTTTACTATGTTACGCATTTTGACCAAAAACAATCACATGGGCTGAACTGCAAAAGGGCGGGTAATTTCGCGTATTACGCAATACGCGTCTGTGCTATTCGGCGCGCGCGATGTAATGAGCGCATCAGAAACGCCTTGAGAATCGATTCGATCTTGACACATAACATGGTAACTTGTATGCAATTGTAAAATGGTTGCCCACGTGAGATGCTTTTCAAAACAGAATGGGATTTTAATTTCACGATTGAGCCTCATTAAATTGTTGAATTTTGATCATAAGTACCAGATGAAGTAATTTGACCTGGGCAGAAGCAGTGTGAAGATAAGAGATGAAACGATGGTTTTGGAAGAAGCTATATTTTGTAAGCGAAAGGGACCATATTTGGACAAAATGGCGATTTTCTCTGTGTTCAATTTCGGCGATAATTCGTGATTTTCGGTTCCCAGTTACTCGAAATCCGATTAGCAACAGGGAAGAAATGACATCATCGATAGAGCAATATCAAACTCTAGGGTCGGTATTTTTAGTTTTTCATTTTTGGTTAAAAATCGTGGATTTATGTAAACTTTGAACAATTCGCGTTGTTTCAAATTGAAAAACACGTGCGGATTTTGGCCTTTTTTTTGGCAAATAATTGATAAAATAGTGCAGATTCGAAAAAAAAAGGGAAATACCGACCCTAGGTAGAAATATGACTATTGGAATACAAATTAACGAATAGGCACATTCCAGAACCTTTCTCATTTTTTTATAGGGAACAAAAAAATGAGTTGTTGACATCACAATTTTTATGGTTTCTCAACAAAATACGTTATTTGGGGAAATAGTATCATTTGTATTCCTTGGGTAATGCCTTCTCAAATATGTATACTTTTATGTTGGAACAACAATTAAGCAGATACGGCAAAAAAACAGTTCCTTTGAATTTCTTACTTAACAGCCCCTTAATAGAGCCCATAACCCACACGCACAAGCACCTACCTTAGACTCCCTCCTGAGCTCCCACAAGAGATGCAGTTGATAGAGTATTTCAAAATCCAACAGAGTAACGTAAAGCTGAATTGGAATTAAAAATTCAAGCAGACAAAAAACAGAAGCACAAATCAAAGAATTGAACTTAAACACAACAATGTGCAACCGCCACGCCAAGACATCTAATTCTTCTACATCAAAGGATACGAAGAATACGCATATCTGTGCCATTTGAAAATTTAGTTCAAACTACAAATGGCAAAAATAGTCGGTGGTGAACTCAATGGTAAAGCCTTTGAAGTCAATACCAATTAGAACTATGCATACGCCAAATAACTCACTCAAAACGCACTCTAATCGATGGTCTGTCATTATTCAGTCATTTTTCAGATCACTTTTGAATACGCCCTCAGTTTTCAAAAGGGAAATGAAACATTCTGTAACTTCATGGGATCAAGCACAAGCAACCGTGGGTCATTTTGAATACTTTCCGTCTTTTGAACTTTTGCTTTATCAAAAGCAAACTTAAGTTTTTCTAATTAAAATGGAAAATTTAGATTTGTTTATACATATTTAGCCAAGTTAGTCAAAACTGGGATTTTGGACCGCCCTTTTGCTTTAAAAAAAGTAAAACCATCAGTTGGCGAAAAAGCTATTTCAGCGGAAACAATATAGTTAGGCAGCACAAAACACTAGTGAATATGGGACAGTTAGTAATGTATGTACCTGTCTATATATTATAGTGTAAATTAATTTTAAAATTGCAGCTTAATCAGTTGGTTCTCGTGATGGAGTACCTAGCTGGAGGCACTCGTGACGATTTTTGGGATTGATAATGCTAAAAGTATGCAAGATAATTCTCTGTCACTATTATCATTTGCTTATCCACGTAGCCAGTGGCATGGAATACCTTGGAAGTCACAAACCTGTGAGTGTTATTGGTTGGTATGTTGTTAAACAAACAGCACTTGCTTTTTTTTATTTCTTTCATTCGTATAAACATACACTTCAAGAATACAACTGAATTAGGAGCGATCAAAAGGACTAGCTAGCGGCCCAAATGGGGTCCCTTCATCATATAACAGCTTTTTAGTGGAACTAAAAACTATCAAACAGAAAAAACCAACGAACGTAATAATAAATAAAAAATGACCATCTCAACACACTACCAATCTTTCGCTCACATGCAACACGAATTAGAGCTAGAATTTTCACAAATAAATTTTCAAGCACTAAGTCATGATACAACACACATTACTACATTGCTCTAAGATCATTAACAATTCAAACAAGTAAATAGGTACCCCAAACGCACTCTATACATTCACATAGTTCGTCAAAGGATTTTCCTTTATCTATCGGCGACAAGAAATCTTAATTTATTTTGAATATTTAACCTTAATACTTTAAAGGTAACATTTAGACCATATTAGGTCATTTTAGGTTTCAGCAGGCTGACTTGGTATGAATATTTTGTTCTATAATCTAAGCTACAAACAATGTGGCCTTGTTTATTCTTATATTCTAACGTTTTTCAACGGTTCAAACCATGTGTTTCCTGGCTGACTAAATCCAGATATGTGTCAGACGAAACCCTTGAGTATTTTCGAAGAAATACAAAAATTCCAAAATGGCCACCAACTCTAAAATTCATACTGTTTATTTCTCTACGTTGTAATAATTTTAGTGCCTGTCCAGTCAAAACACCAATGAATTAAATAGATTCAGTTCAAATAAAAGCTTCAGTTACCACGTATAGAAATTCAATATGTTTGGCAATACCATAAAGGATTAGATATGTATCTACTTTTAGTGCTGCAGGCAGAGGCCCCCATTTTTTTTTTCGATATTTGTTTACAAACAGATCGTTGAACAAAATCATGCACATCATCCTTAATGGTGCTGAAATATGGGAAGGTTTCTGACGTTGAAAGAGTCGGTTTTTTGCAAATTCTTAAATGCAAACAGATATACACCTAATGATGTGGTACGGGCTGAACTGGGTGCATACCTTATAATTTCCCGGTAAAAAAAAATTTACCGATTAGTGGATATGTTGGATGAAAATTATTGGTATGGATAAAAATAGATATGTCTATCAAAATGTTAGCAAATACACATTAATTTTGGATGATATAATATTGATTGCTGGCTTGCAGGGTAAAACCTCTAAACTCTTCTCTTTACAATGGGCTTTGGTGAAGTTTGGTACCAACAGGGTGTGGGTAATGTTGACTACTTTATCGAAATATTCAAAGATAGGTGTAAAGATATTTCAATAAAACAATGGCGAAAAAGAATAGCAAGTAGTGATCGTTACCGGATCCCGGGGATCACTCACCGTGATTAGCACGCGCCAGGCTCCTGTCGATAGACCCCTTTTTTATTGCCAATCTGTCACCCAATGACACCCTTTTTTAAAGTCCTCACACCAAATACCCCAGATTTTAGGGATCTGACACTGAATGACCCCTTTTTTGCTCAAAACCTTATTGCTTTGGTCCACCCTGTATTTTGTGCGTAACAAAAGAGTAGGGGATTTATTATACATCAGTTAGGATTATTCTATAGCCATCAAAGTGTTTTAGTTCACTTTGGCATCACTTCAGCCTCCACACCAAATGCCCCCGTGGGTCTCTTCCATACCGAATGCCCCTATTTTATTCTCTACACTGAATGACCCTCTTTTTGCAAGAAATCTGTCACCGATGCCTCTTGATATCAAGGTTTGGCAGGAGCAGGTACGTCACTTTCCTTTATGAGTGCCCCCCCCGTACCGGATGAATAGATTATTTAAAGATAACTTGCAAAGCGAGTCATATACCTTAAAGTAATACAAAAATGTGTTTTCGTAAAGCGTACGTGGACTTCAGATGTGGTAACCTCCCGCTTGCTATTCAATCTGGGCGATATATGGGTACTTCAGTCGAAAATCGTGATTGTGTTTTTTGTGATTTAAATGCCATAGAAACTGAATACCATTTGACCTAAACTTATACAGATTTTAAGCTACTTATACAAGTCATACTAATTAACACATGATAATTTTAACACTTTTAAGTACATCTAAATACAATCATACAAAAAACACCATATATTATTACTATCTTAAACTTAATCTTAATCCTAAATTTAAATACAACCCATCTGTTCAAATAACAGACGAGATGCCCTTATAGCCACGACATGTAAGGGGGACAGTGGGCCTACTCTAAACCCCGAACCCGCAGGGCCCCCTTTCAGTCGCCTCTTACGACATGCAGGGGAGCACATCGGGCCAATTCTTAACCCGAACCCGCAGGGCGCTTCTGCATGTGAGAGCAGAGTTAATGCAATTAATTTTTAATTTTTAATGCAGTTTATTGTTCCAAAATGAGAACATTAAGTTTTTAACAAAATTAAGGCTATCCCCCCAAAACCTATTTAGATTTGCTAAATGTTTCTTTAAAATAAGAAATCTGTTTTGTTATTGAACTATTACGATGTATCTTGGCTATTTCAAAAATATTAAGAGTTTGTATGTTATGATAATGTAAAAAGGCAGTGTGGTTTTTAATGTTGTCTTGTTAAATGCTTGATGTAGCCATGATGACACAATATGACACAATTGAGGTGTCGTTAAATCCTAATACCTTACCTTGCAGCGATATACACAAACATTGCAGCTCTATAAATAATAGCCATCTTAGAGTATCTGAAGCCATCTTGGATAATATAATGAAGGAATTATGTATCGTATTTTTGAAAAAAAAAAACATTTCTTATGGTTTTTAATTTCTTGACTGTCAAAACATCCGGATGTATACCAAATTATACCAATCCGCAGTCAAAAGTCGATAAAAATCAGACACTTTATTGTATTGGCGGCCATATTGAATTGATTACGTGATTACTAAATCATATGTTATTTGGTCACTATGAATGTTTTAACTATAACAGGCTAAAAAAATGATTTTTACGTTTCTACAAAAATGCTCGGGGTTCCTCGTCTGGCACCCATCGGATTCTGAGATCAGCATGTAAAATGTAATAAAACTATGTTGATATCAGTTTAAATTTGGACTAATAGGTTAAAACATCAGTTTTTTGTTTTATGTTCACAAAAAATAACGAACGCTTGCATTACACTTCTTTGGGTTTTGTTATTTGTAAACAAAGCCTATTGTTCATCGAGATTTGGCATGCCGGAATATTTTGCTGGATTCGAACCAAACCACTTGTAAAGTTGCTGATTTTGGCCTTTCAAGACCTGTCGCAGATGATGGATCGTATGCAGTTTCAACACCGGTAAGAACCTGGTAGTATAGGGCACTTGCACGGCAGGTCAATAGGTTATCTTAGTCATGCAGAATGGTGCAAGATATCAAACCTATTGTGCATTTTGGGTGAAAAGTACCAAATTTGGCACAGATGTAGCTCTTGATATGCTGAATAAATCTGGTCTAGGGGCCAAATTAATTTCCTTCCAAGATGGCCGCCAAATTTAAAATGGCCGCCACTGTTAAAATGTCATGTTTTTACGTGCTTTCTATGTTTATTATATGATCCAATTACTCAATTTGATTGTGTTTCGTGCCATTTTAGAACAGAAATACCCTGATTGACACTCCACTGGTAATTCCATTGTCTACATTATAGTCAGGGACAGAATAAGGCGACCAATTGCGCGTCTTACGTAATTTGACAGTGCAGAACAAATGTCGGCCGTGAAGAATAATCTGTAAACATTGAAAGCTTATTAAAACAGAAAGTTTACTTACGTTAATTATTGTGTCCGTGCATCGAAAACCCGACTCAAATAGGGCAAGTTTTGACATTTTAAATCATATTTTTTTCGAACATGCCCCGCCCATAGTACACATTCAAACCAATCACAGTCCGCGCCGTGCTGATTGGCAAACCTTGACATACGCGCAATTGGTCGGCTAATACTGTCCCTGACTATAGCAAAATTGATCCAAAATGGCAGAAAATCCAAAATGGCGCCCAATTTGAAGCATATCATTTGATTATCAAGAAATGAATGTTTTTCTTGATCTTGTTATGATTCCCTAAGGTTGGTATTGAACAATGTGCATTAAAGATAGAATTCACATCACCTTAAGAATATAACCAAATAAGACTTGAATCCAAAATGGCGGCAAAAATCCAAAATGGCGGCTAATTTGTCACTTAAGCTTATCCTTTGATTATCAAGAAATGAATGTTTTCTTAATCTTGATATAACTCCCTCAAGGAAGGAATTCACATCAACTTAAGAGGAAACCAATTAAAGTCTGTTGTTAAATTGCTTCTCTCCATTATAATTTGGCCAAGATGGCTGCCAAACCTCGTATGGCCACTACTTTTAGAAGTATCACTTACGTGGCTGTATAATTCCTCCGTGCTACTTGAATGTGTTTTTTTTTTCATTAAAAATAACATACCCTATTTTGATTTGGTATTGTAGGCTTAATGGTTATACACAGCCTGTAAAATGTACATCCAGTGGCAGGAGAATTTGATTCATTGCCCCAGCAATCGGTCCAAAAAATCACAGGGCACAGGACACATGTTGCACAATGAAAAGCTTGATTTCCCCGTGCTCTAAGCCTTGTGATTTGTTTAAACTGATTGCAAGGGCAACGAATCCTATATATTACGCGGCACTTCTACGGCAAATTCAAAATGATGGCCAAATTGCCACCAGCCAAAAGATGAGTTGACTCTGCAGAAGTACTTTGGTAGCCTAATATGTAGCCAAAAGGTTTACTAAATACTTCCCATGAAAATTCCAGGCCATCGAGAGACCCATCGACCGTTTGGGAAGTGCTCTTGTGTGAAACCAGACACCTTGTAAGCAACCTCAATATCGGCGAACAAAATCAAAGTCCCACCATTGAGCTCAGCTCTGTCATAGTTATATCAATTACAAAGCCTCCATCAGTAGATTTCAAGCACCTCAATTCATTTCGGGATTCCACTCAACATGCTAAACCTATTTCCTTAATTGGCGATTTCAACAGCCTAGTAGCCAATGGGGCTACAATGAAGCCAATAAAAGCGGGAAAAGCTGTGGAAGAAGGGTTAGACCGAACATCTACATCAACCTTCACGATCCTAAACTGCCGGCGATCATTGTAGAGTGCCTATAAGCTAGTGTTGGTAAAACTTTCAACTGTGTAGCAGATTGTTCTGAAGTCATGTTCCACTAACTCTAAGTCAATGCTGACATCAGTATAGACCAAACAAAGTGGCCGTTAACTAAAGAAACGTGAAGAAGGTTTGACTCCAAACATCCATAACTATGACAAATTGCCCAACTAGTGACAAAGACTTGCCGGAGATCCATACCAAGAGGCCGTAGGACGGAATACATACCAGGCTTCCAAGGAATGTGGAAAGCAATGGACACTGTCGAACCTAAACCTATAGTGAATCGCTCATCTACCGAACCTGCTTGATACCTCAGTTGGTTAGAGCACCGTGGGCCAAAATTCCATTCAAGACACAGATATGTACTTGCCATCTACGCAACCGTGAAGCCAAACGTCAGCGTAAAGTAACCTGGTCTGGAAACCCAGGCACTGTGATAAGTGTGTCTACCTATGAGTTACGTTGACCGCACTCTCTCCCTATAAGACCCACATCTGAAAAGAAAAGTATGTTCCACGCAATAACTTCTTGAACAAACTACAGGCCACACGATGGGGTGATTGCCCACATCCCTAAGATCGAAGGGAAAGGATGGGAACGGTCAACCCATGCCAATTAAGCTTGATCCAGCATTAAATTGCTCCTGCCAAACTTATAACAGAATGTTCAACGGACAATTCATACATCCTAGGCAGGAATTGCTCAACCAAACATCCTGTTGTAGTGTGCGGAACATGCAAGAGAGTAGCTGCAAAATATAGAATTTGAAACACTATGTCTGGACAGAGGACCATTCTGATAACTGCCTTAACTCAGCCGCGTCTTCTAAGCAAAGTCAAACCCCTTGAAACAGCTCTAAGGAGTTTAAGAGAGTCGCCTTGAGGAAAAGAAAGACTTGTATCAACCAAGTAACACATCTTTGGTATTGAACATGATGAGCATACCCACATGGAGCTGACTCATCATGGTGAATGGCGATGTCTCACAGATTCAGAAACAGAATCGGATAATCCAACGTTGACTGGCAGAAGGGGCTACCTGGAAGATGATCAGGACACTACCTGTAATTGTAGAAACACGCACACAGGACAATGGAAACATCTCTGGATGCCCCAATGTTGGCGCAACAATGCAAATGCAGACAAGGACCTTGCAGAATTCAGGTCTGCCCAATGTTGGAGCAACAATGCACAGACAAGGGACTTGCCCCAGAATCAGTGAAGAAGCCAGACATTGTACCCACAAAAATATCTTTTATTTATATACATTTACAGCCACACTCAGCAGTTTTGACCGGCTATGTTATATATGCTTTTGATGCCTTCTGGCAAGGTTGCCCATACAGGACTGTGAAGATGCAATTTTCCGACCACAGTCAGCTGGATCTGGTAGACTCTGGAGCTCGCAGCCAATGTTGTCCCCAGCACGTCTGCCTGATATGCTGCTCTGTTGCGGGTTGATAAGTGATTACATAATGAGGTTAGGTGGAATGAACTCAATTGATCTTGTGCTGTTGTACATAAGGTCAAACAAAACTTTCAATTGTTGGCATTATTCTTTCAAGGTATCTTCTTAAGGATAGTTCTTCCAGGTTTGCTAAAAGTCTTTCAACATCAAGGGAAGATTTGCTTCTTCCGTGCGGTTTCTTCCTTTGTGCAAACGGTGAAGGAGGGAAACATCAGCAGAGACAAAGCTATATGGTCCTAGGGTCTGGGCAATAGTATGTGCTGTTGTGAATCTGCGATTCCTTCCGGTTCCAAATGCTAGCCAGAGTTCAGTGAGGTTGGACTGGCTGAACAAGGCTACAGAAAAAAATCACAACGTGTGTCTCCACAGTACGCATGACCATTTGGTATCCTTGAGCAGCAGCAGCATTGGCTGCATGAAGTAGAAGCCTGCTTCTTCATGTGTGCATGGAGATAGATAGTTAAAATGTTAGTATCTGATTATTACACCATCATCCACTGACAGAACAACTACCGCTAGCTAGAGTCTTAACTATGAAGGGATGTATATATAGAATGGAGGTTCTACAAGTTATCAGAGATAACAAAATGAAGCATGAATGAGTAAATGAATGACTTAAACAATCCAAAAATACTTTGGTAATTTTTAACAGTAATGCCTCACATGACCATATCCATTTTCTGGTATCCATTGTAAACATGAATTAATAACTCTGTATTGAATACTAAAAAAGTGACATTAGCAGCTATTTTGAATATGATAGAAATTAGAAATTACACATTGACAGCACCAGGCAGCACATAACAGATTACCTGGTAGAATGGCAATAGGACCTGTGAGGTACAACTTGACAGAGAAAATCAGCAGCACATTTAAGGCATGTTATTAAATTTATAGTGGCGGCCATTTTGAACATGGCAGCCATTTTTTGTGATACCACACAGACAAAATGTAAAATGTTTAACCTTACCAAGACACCAATTATGTTTTAGAAAGTTGATGAAATTCTTATCATAACATGACACCATATAAAATCAATACTACCTTTAACATATCAAGGTTACAGTAGCTGCAATTTTTAATTGGCAGCCATTTGACATATGGCGCCATTTTGATATCCATGTAACATGGCTTACAACGTAAAATGCAGGTTTGGATATGTTGATGGCCCAACGTTTTAACAATCAACGAACCCCCTGGTTTGCATTGTAAACTACAAAAGAAGATTTTTCCTGTGAGAGGCAGCCATTTTGATTTAGGCCCCAAAGTGTGACCGCCATTTTTGAATTAAACTACCAATTTTGGTGAAAAAACAGACAATATTGATTAACAAAGTTTGTTAAACCAGTATTATCTGACCTATAAATAATAATTTATTAATGCCTTGTTATAGGGTGGCGGCCATTTGAAAAAGGACGGCCATATTGGAAGGAAATAATTTGGCCCCTAGACCAGATTTATTAAGCATATCAATAGCTACTCTTGCCAAATTGGTACTTTTCACCCAAAATGCACAATACTAATTTCACCATTCTGCATGACTATCTTGGCCCGACCTGCTCCAGAACAACCGAAGCACGCAGAGATCAAAAGACAATCACCTGTCCTGTAGAAATAGCTGAAAATGTTTCAGGTGATGGAACCAGGTGTGTGCATTGTATTCTTCGCATCCTTGAATGATCTGGCGGGCAAACAAAAGTCCATTTAATATAATAGTACCTTCCGTGCAGGGCCCTATAGGGACGGCGTTAATTTGTTGGCTTTTTTTACAATAAGTGGCTATTCCGCAAAGCTCCTATTGGCAATCTAGAAGAATAGTACGAGCTGGATATGCAATTGATATGAGCCCAAGAACTATGAATGAGTCCTATGTATATTCAATTACAATTGCCACTTCACTATGAGTTACAATATGCTCATCCACCTGGACATGAACTACCTGTGGGATTTTTAGGATTGTATATCATCACTGCCTCTACCATGG
Source organism: Ophioderma brevispina (assembly GCA_023653785.1). NCBI lineage: Eukaryota > Metazoa > Echinodermata > Ophiuroidea > Amphilepidida > Ophiodermatidae > Ophioderma > Ophioderma brevispina. The sequence goes on from JAMKCH010040165.1 coordinate 20,443, forward strand.
GACATAATAGAAAGGAAGGACAACCAACGCGAAACCACCAATTACCTAATATAATTCGATTACCCATTCATCTCGAAAAAGCTAGGCACTCGATCTGTATTCATGTGCATACAACGAGACCGTGTGTGATCTATATCTCTGCCGCGGTCGAAGCTGTGACTGTGTGGAAAAGCTGTCAACAAACTTTGTAATTTGACCGGTTGTTGTGACCCCTGACTGTGAGGGGTTTTTGGAAATGCACAGACATTTCAATTCCATCTTTTTTTGGCAAGTTGTTGTCACCAAAGACAGAGAATCTTGTTCAGAAAATACCGAAAAAACCCATCAATCCGGTATTCCTTGGGAGCTACGACTGTAGAAAATACGCTTTCGCCTTTGGGGATTTTGTGACCCGTAATTGTTTTAAAAAAATCTTGTGAAAAATAATATGAAAATGTTTCCAATCAATTAGACTCTTGAAAAACGGTTGTATGAAAGTTCAATTACCTTGTAACCAATGTATAACCTCTGAACTGGCACCCAAGCGCGCCCAACACATGTAATTGTACATCGAAAAACCCACAAAATTGTAATATTTTAACTTCGGTTATGTTGAATTTGTTTACCGCGGTGCTAGCGTTGGATAAGTCGATACCATGTCGAACTGATTTCAATGTCAGTTTCATTGAACGTATGAAGTGTTAAGTCATACTTTATACCTAATTAAATGTTTATACATTATAAATTAAGTAGACACTCGTCTTCAGAACGGGGGGGGGGGGGTGGTACCGCTCTCTTCTCTTCTGTTTCACCCACCAAAACCCCGGTATGTCAAATGAGTAAGTAATTACAATGACATTTTATGATCGTTTAAGCCCACCCCATTAAAAACCACTATCGGGGTATAGGAAAGGTGATCCCAAAGTGTGATGGATAGGGTGTGGCAATCACACCCCCCCCCGGCGTAAATCCCGGGGGGATGGGGGAATATACCCCCAATATTTTGATGAGGGGGGATGGTTCAAATACGATCATCACCCCCCCCCCCCCCCCCCCCCCCCCCCCATGTGATACCCATCACACGTGTTTGGGGACCAAAATACCTCATAGTTTTACCATAATAGTTTAAACAATGGTAAATTCCGCGCGTTTGTGCATTTTGTTCAAATTACAATTATAAAAAAAGAAAAATTAAAAAAAAATGGCAAATTTTTTAGAGCGTAATGGATCTTTTCAGCAAACCCCATTTCATCCATTAATTTTCATCAAACCCATCCCACCAATGTCAAAAAGAACATGTTACGCCACTGCCCCCCCTTCAGGAGGGAAATTACCAACCACGCCCTAGTACGACACCGGAAGATCACAGAAATTGATTTAGTTGCAATTCGATAGCAGGTCCCTTATTTCCTTTGATACCAAATGAAGTACCAACATAAGAACATGTATAATGACGTCATAATATCTATACATGAGGAAAAGGTAAGTGTTACAATATTAATTTGAGCCAGTAAATTTGGAAAAAATCAGTTTTCTTCCTAATATGCGTATTTTAAATTTATTACATTATGACGTATGTTGAGTAATCGTTCACATTATTTTGGATACAATGGAAAGAGTAAAGTACTAAATTATTAAGCTCTACTGTAGTACCAAATTATAGGATATTGGATGTGCACTAAAGCAAATTTTTTCAAAGCGAAGGCCGACAGCCCCCCTCCTGCTGAGGGGTTGATCTATCGCATATATTAAGCCGTAAAGGGGATTAATAACAAAAGGCGGCAACCTGATAGGGCCTTTGAAACTCGTGTGTTGGGGGTCCTTTCTCTATTAGGTCCATGCTCAACACATGGAAAGCGGGCTGCCGCACCCGTTGAATGGTCGCGAGTGATGAAACAACAGGAAGTTGGTTGTGACCTTACCAATAGGGCGGGAAATAATGCATAACTGCTGCTGCAAACATTCCACACATATGTCTATTGTGTGAACCAAGGTTATCCATTGTTTAAAGCCATATTGTAGAGGTCCCCAAAACCAACTGGTGATTTGTTTTCATATGTCGGATGCTCTGACCGCTATACAAGTGTAGAGGTCAGTGTTATTATACCCCAAAAAACAGGGGTGTATTGTATTTTATATAAATACATTGGTGAATGAAAGTACTAAGGGAATTGAGGATTTACTAGCTCATAGTGAATGTGTGTTAAATAACGGTCCCTAAAATAATTCTACAATATAGGCCTGTTAATTGAGTATGAACACATTTTTTTGATTTATTTAACTGGCAATTCAACAACAAATAAAAAACAGCGTAAAATGAGGTCTGATGAGCATCAGGGAGCACTGAAAGCACAAAACGTACGTCACCACAGGGTGGAGTGCTCCCACAATCTCAGCCGGACACTAATAACGCCAAAGAAAGTTGACACACACACACACACACCACACTCCACAATGGCACTGCCGTGAGTGTAAATTAACACAATATTAGAACATTTTGTGAAGAACAGAGCGACCCCCATTTTAAGAAAATGTGAGATTTTTACACGGTTGCATTGGTAAGGCTAGTAAACTATAGTGTGAATGGTTAGCTCGAAAATGTCTGGTGTGTCACACACGAAGGAATTGGTATAGAATAATTATGATCGGATCCCGCGATAATAATTAAACGGCTGCTGGATGGACACGGGGGGCCCCTTCCAAATGTGAAATAGCCGGGAAATAGCGCCATGACGTGTCTACGCTCGTCATTAGTAGTTTAGCGGTTAAGGCAAATCAAGTCGGAGGTTATTTTCTATTCATCATGGACGGACATAATCGTAGCATCAGCTCTGCCGTTAAAGTCCAACTGGGATCCCAATTCCCAATTACAAAATCGCCTTAGTGTATGATAAATACGCATTTTTTTTTTAGATTCTCGTTCTCATGGTATAGATTCTAGACATACCACCACGCAAACTCTGCCAAAAATATCAAATTTTGAAAATTGGAGGGCGCTCCTTCAAAAAAGGTGCCATTATTGCTTGCGTTAAATTTACCCATGAAACAAAGTGATAGGGGAGAAACATGATGAACGCCTCATGAGGGACAGACAGAACACAACACGTTGACCATGTTATAAATATATCTCAGTAGGTCATTTCAATTTTTTTTATAAGCACAAAAAAGTAAAAATAAATACACTAATAGTGTACACCACTGACTATGGTATACATGTATTCCCAAAGGATGTTCTAAAGTTGTTTGTTGGTACCATATGTCTGAGGTTTCATAGCTTTTTATTTGAGTTTGCTTGAATTACATCGGTAAAACATCTCTTTAAAAATTTCACAAATACTCTACGAGTAAATCTTCAAAAACATTCTCAGAGATATCTGGAAATTTATTGTATACATACAATTTGTGTTCATGTGAACTCACAAGGATACAGTTCAGAAGTTTTAAGTCGCTTATCAGACCAGAGGATGTCGGTCGACTGTCGGACGTTAGGCCTGCAACTGTCATAGGCATCGGTCACGGTTGGTACACACAAGAAGTCTCCACTCACTAGTTTGAACCACATGATTAATACGGCTGTACATAAAATTATTATACATGGATTTGGTAAATACCCATCTCCCAGCCAAACTATGTTTTTGATATTAATATTGCCAAATTCAATCTTTCAATTCTCTACTAATTGCAGGAGACCATAGAGTTTAAACATCTTCATGCAAAGTTAGTCTGATTTGATGCAAGATCACTACTTTAAAGCATCAAAATTCATTTCATACATGAAAGATGCATGGCCAGCGCACGGTAGTGTTGAAAAAAAAAACCCATATGCGCTTGGCCGGATTCGAACCGGCGACCCTTCGTACTACTAGCACGGCGCTCTTCCCGATTGAGCTAACAAGCTGGGTTAGTTGGCAGAGGATTCCACACCACTAAATAGATCTGGTCTGGCACCCTCTGGCCGAAAAGTGTTTGGGAAAAAGGTAAAAAAAGTGACACGTCTAAGTTAAAATTGAAAAATAGTAGAAACTGGAACTTCCTGGGCCATATTTTGTAGTTAGAATAAGTATTAAAGTAAAAATCAGCAAATGGCATATTCAGAAAAAAAGGTGTGTGAGGCTTACTACTGAGTAATTACAGTACTAATTTACACCCATCCCATAGGAATATTTTGACTAGAAGCCACAGTTTCAGAGGGGACCGGAACTCATCGTTGTCTTCATGCTTCAGTAGCTCGAAAACTCCGTGGTCAACTTATGGATTCTTCTTGCTGAATGGGATACAGAGGTCTAGCAGTCATGAGAAATTTACGTTTTAATTAGTGCCATTTTGTACATAAACCAATGGCAATTTATTTGGTGGTGTGCAACCAGAGGAGCGATAGATATTATCTATAGGTCTTAGGTTCGGAAAGGTGTTCATCACTTTCCTAGCGGATAGCATCAGAAAGGTATATTTTCACATACAATTTAGATTTTTTTTTGGAAACTACTTAGTTCTCCAGGTAGACAAGGATGGGTATTTTATTAATCTTTCCCTGGAGATGGCCAGCGCACGCTAGTGTTAAAAAAACCATATGGGGTTGGCCGGATTCGAACTGGCGACCCTCCGTATTACTAGCACGGCGCTCTTCCTGATTGAGCTAACAAGCTGGGTTGGCAGAGGAGCGATAGATATTATCTATAGGTCTTAGGTTCGGAAAGGTGTTCATCGCTTTCCGCTAGCGATAGCATCAGAACGGTATATTTTCACATACAATTTAGATTTGTTTTTTGAAATTTAACTCCTTAGTACTCCAGGTAAACAAGGATGAGTATTGTTATTAATCTTTCCCTGGAGATGGCCAGCACACGGTAGTGGTTAAGAAAAAAACATATGCGTTGCCGATTCGAACCGGCGACCCTGTTGTGCTCAAATAGTGGTGCGCTCTTCAATATGCCTTTTTCTTAAATCTATCTAGAATTACAAAAATTGCAAATCGCTTTCAAAAGTTCAGTTGTGCTCTATCGAGAAATAGATTCAAAACATTCAAAATAATTTGTCACGTGGGGGTGCAACAGAGGGCTCATGTGATATTTTAAGTGTATTTCAATGTAGCGTTTTTTAGTGGTGTGCGCCTTAGTAGAGAGCACACCACTACATCACTCCGCATTTTGTGTATGGTGGTAGTTCCGGTAAAAACATACCGTCGATTGTAAGCAAGATGGTGGTGGCATGGTGCGTAGATCTTGTTGATTTTCAAATTTGGGGTTGAAATTTGAAGTTATTTCAAGTCATTTTAGCGTGTATTCATGGGAGCGGAAAAATATTTGGTGGTTTGCACCCCTTAGTTTAATGCTAATCTTAGCCGGTCGTACGAGCTGAGTCACCTGAACACGTATTCCGTGTCATCCTGTGTCCGGACAGCCATTGACTAAGAACTTAGTTACATCCACAACCGCACGCTGTATAAGGAATCCCTGTTGTGCCGAAACACCGGGTGCCGAAATCCCGAGTGCCGGAAGTTCCCTCCTTTCAGAACTGCGAAGTACCGGGCAGTCGGCAGAGGAGAAGGGAGTAGAAAAAACGTGCTGTTGATGTGTAGGAGAGGACTGTTTACGCATTTTTCGTGATTTTATGGACAATTCTCAATGAAACTCATTAAATGTCAGGGTTTTGGCGTTTAGGAACAATCATGTATGTAATAGTTGACATAAATACGATCTTGTAACGCCAACTGCACTACATAGACCCCGTGAATACCCTTGCTAAACGTTCGGTTAGCAATGTGCCGAATTCGGAAACATTTGCACGTTATTGATATACATATGGATCCCAATGTAAAGGTCCCCTTAATGATTAGGCCGGTTGCAACACGGGTTAGGTTTTAGGGTTGGGTTATAGGGCTATAGGACTTAATGTTAAGATTAGGGTTAGGAATAAGGTTAGGGTTTAGGTAATTAGGGGGTCCGGTGCGTGAGTACAAAAAATTGGGAGTAAAAGTCACCTAGGCATTATGTGATTTTCTACTCGTGCCATAAGGGGTTAAAGTTGATTTTTATTTTTTTTCTGATGGAGGGGGGGGGTCATGTTAAATTTATTCATCAGTAAACCAAGCACCTATCTACATTCAGCAGTAAATCATATGATGTTTTGTACCTAATTTTGTGGTGGGATGGCCGCCGGGATGGCAGATGGCGATGGGTGGCATGGGTTCTATTGCCAATAGTGCCTAGTATAAAATTACATTGGGGTTTGCAATTTTCCAAACACCATTCCAATTCTTGTGGACACCTCATTGTAAATAATGAACGGGCCCTAATTATTAGTTTAATGTAACTTAGCCTGTCGTACGAGCTGAGTCAACTGAACCCCTATTCGTGTCATTCCTGTTGTCCGTACAGCCAATTGGAAATAAGAACTTAGTTACATACAACAACGCGCAGCTGTTAGATAAGGATCCCTCGGTGCTGAACTACGGGGACAACCCATTGTTTCGGCAAGCAAACCTGCAGTTTTCGGCCCAGGGTAATACGTAGCTCGCATTTTCGGCATTGAATAATTGCCGAAACACCGTGTGTTTCTAATGCAGAATCCTCACTTGTGGTTCAGAAACTTCTGTTTCTGCTGGTATTTATGACCATCTTCAGTCTGAACCAGGATGATCATGGGACCGACCTTCTACAAACATATTGCTTGCTTCCAACCACTACTTTAGGTTGTAAGAGTTCGGCTGTTACGCGGCAGTAGTTGGCGGGTCCTTCGACATTAGCATCTGAACGGGTTGTTCCCTCTGGATTAGGTGATTCCTCCAGTCCAGATTGTCAGGTGGATGTCGCGATGATCTTTGTGTGCTTTCGTGTGGCGTCTTTGCTATGGACTCTGCTTTGCCCATTAGCTTCGCTATATCTAGGCGAGCTTGTCCTGTGTTCTATTTCCCAATCTATAGCAAACTCTCATATTCTTCAGCAACAAATTGAGTCCATGTTGTTACAACTGTCTGGGGGATTCAGGGTATGGAGACTTGCTGCTTTGTGAATTTCATCACTTCTTGGCTGTGGTGTCTTCTAGGTTTGTCTATCTCCCAACAGTCTGAGTAAAAATCACGTTATGAGATAGCTTTGTTGTGACAGGGAAGGAGATCCTGGGCAAAATTTGCCAGGGCCTGTTATGGTATCTCCCACGGACACCATGATTCCTTTTTGCTGCTTGGCTGCATAGAGTGCATATTGCTACAGTTGGTGACAGTCTCTTCTATCTGTGAGCCCATTCCTGGCCAGAATAAGCTGTCCTTTGCTCTTTCTAGTTTACTAGCTTGCAATCCTTGATGACTGCTGTGTGTTTTCTTCAGCATCAGTGGTTGCATGGACTTGGGTACTATGATTCTCTGTCTTTAAACATGATACCATTTTGCTACGGTTATTCTCTCTGCAAGTTTTAGTACTGTCTGATTGATATTGGAATTCGGGTCGTTGGTATGGCCAACCGTGTGCACCATCAGAATAAGCTCCTCAACTCAGCGTCTGCTTTTGTGGCGTTCGTAGTTGATGTTGTGTTGATGTGGTGACATTTACATAGTCTAGTTGGTTTATGCGCTCAAGTTCATCAAAGATCGGGTGTTGATGCTTTCTTCTCTTCTGGAAGGCTCTGCTGAGACAGTCAGCCATATCAGGCATGTCTTACCGGGGAGTGTTTTACTTGTAGCTCATATTTCTGGAGACGCAGTAGCATTCGTTGAAGTCTCTTGGGGGCTATGTGTATGGGCTTCTGGAAAAGATGGAATCATGGTTTTTGATCTGTGTGGACTGTGATTTTGTCCCTTCCATAGAATGAAACATTGGTCAAATTTCTCACAAGCGAAGACGACGCCAAACACTCCTTCTCTATTTGCGCATAGTTTTCTTCGGTGATGGTCAGTGGCTTGTGATGCAGCATACTGACTTGTACCATTCGCATCAATGTGGACGAGTACCTTTTTCTGACGCATCACACGTATGGGACCCTTCCCGCAGATAATAGTACCTCAATACTGGGGCGCTGGTCAGCATGGTCTTGCGGGTTGGAAGGAACCTTTATGGTGAACAAAGCCATTCATAAGGGGCATCAGATCGGTGAGTCTTCTCAGTGGTTCAGCCACTTTGGATAGGCTGGGAAGGAATTTGGAGAGGTAAGTGTACCCATCGATCAAGGCCGTTGTACAAATTTCTGGTTCTATGGGCGCGGCATCTCTATTATTGCTTGGACTTTTTCCGGATCTGGCTGTAGTCCATCTGCAGTAATGACATGGCCCATGTATGGAAAACTCTTCAGGAGTAGTTGGCTTTCGTCTGTTGATCTTCAGGTAATTCTCCTTGCATTCTCTAAGAACCTGATTAATTCCTATTTCATGGTCAGCCTCAGGCTTCTTGGTCTGTATTCTCCGCTCCGTAGATAAGATAATCGGAGCGATTACCTATACTCCGGGAAGATCTTCTACAATTCATGTTGTCTGCGTTGAAATTCTTCTGGAGCTGTACAAATTCCGAAGGGAATTCTCAACCAAACGGAGCGCCCAAAAATGGATGATCCAAGTGGTTAGGTAGCTGCTTTCCTCTGAGAGGCTAATCTGCCAAAAGCCATCCTTGGCATCGAGCACGCTGAAGATTCTTGCTTTTGCCACTGGGGCGAACGTCTCTATGTGTGGCATAAATAGTTCGATCTTCTTCAAGGGTTGATTCAGGGGCTAGGATCAATACAGATTCTCAATTTATTTGGCTTCTTCACTACCAAAGACTACTCAACCATCTGTTGGGTCTGTGACTTTGGCTATTATTTGCTTCTGCTTCAGGTCTTGTAACTTCTCTTTAAGTTCTTGTTTTATGGTCCACTTGCCACTTGTCTGGGTTGTGTTCCACAGGTGGCACCGACTTGTCAATTTGGATACTGTATTCTCCCGGCCGCAGCAACAGTCCGCTCAAAACATCTTTTTCTGATCCAAGGATATCTTCTGAACTCCGTTGTTTCCTTTACTGGGTTGAAATCTGCTGGTGGTTTCTCTACATTGATTTGAATCATCCCCTCTCTTCCAGCAACTTTTCTACCATAATTGGCATTTTGAGTCGGATCTATAATCTTGAAAGAAGAGACGCTTCGTTTCATTGGTTACTTGCAGGTTGAGAGTCTTCTCCTCTTTTGCTCTTACACCTACATCATTATCACAGCTTCAATTTGGTTCTGGTGTCATTCATCCTTTGCATTACAACAAGTTGACGGAACATCCTCCCATATAAACGGGAATGTTGAAAATGCACGCTCTACAACCACAAAATTGGTATGGAAAATTCACGTAACTCGAATTTGTGAAGCCATTACTCCCAACAGAAGCCGGTTTTTGGGATATAGTATCGGTACAGAATGTAAATTACATTTGTTATCTTCCTATAATACCAAAATATTATACTTTTTTGTAAAATGTCATGTAGGTACCACCTGCAGCTTCAAAAATTATTACTTTGGAACCTGACTTCCTACAGGTCCGGCGTGATGGGCCTATTTACTACGCACTGGTATCTTCGTTAACTAAAGTATCTGGTCAGGTAGTTGCATTAGACCCTGCTGAAAATTCACCCAAATTTTAAAACAATCTGACCGTTTACTATAGGTACCTTTGCAATATTGCATACCATGTTTAATAACCCACCGGCCATCATAATCACCTCTCTTATACATCCACAGCCTGTTTTATGATTGGCTCATGGCCATTGTTTACGCTACCATATCCACATAACATTTTTGAACGCATCCATTAACATTTAGGGGGTTGATATACTAGTGAGTTGGTTTGATCAATTTGAAAGTGTTACTTTATTTCACATGCATTATTGGAATGTTCTGGTTAGACTCAAATCATCATTCTTTTTTGATACCAACTTTTGGTAACCGATGTGTTTCTTTCTTTTACTAACATCATTTTGTTATTGCTTTTACAGCCTGCTTTGTCCCTTTTAACGTTTGTGTAGCTAATATAATTGGGGGAAATATCGTTTTAATAGGCCCCATCCCCGTGCTTATTTCTTTCCTTTCCTTTCAACCATCTGAAGGTTTTTGTACTCCCAAAAGAATATTTAAGATACAGTTTCGAGTTTATGAGTGCCGACTTTATACATGTTTACTGTCTGATTGCCTTTTTTCCTTTTCTTTTTGAATCTTGCCTTAATGGTAACTTGTTTGGTGATTTTAATTATAATTTAATGTTGTATTGTTTTCATAGTATTATTTGGGAAATGTTTGTACTAAATTGAGATCAATAAAAAAAGAAAACATTCCCGTGCTCGTTTCCCCTCTTTTTTTGGTATTTTGTAATGATTTTTGTTAAAATGTAAAAATGTTCCGTAGTTTCTGTTGTATGAATTAAAAGAAGACCGTAGAATGTTTTCCTCGTTATAACTTTGAGCGTCAATGACTTAAAAATCCGAATCAATAAACTTCATAAGGTTACATTGTCCTTGAATATTTCAACTACACGACTAATCAATGAAAAAAATCTATGTATACAATGTGCCACTAATCCAAAACACCAATTCACTTGTTGCAGAACAAGAAAACGATATCTTCCCATTGTTGAGGAATATTGCTAAGATTGGTCCTTTATTGCATAGCTTGTATCTATACCCGAATTACAGTAATAGTGTGTGAAACCCTTCATTTACACATCCGGATTATCTATTACTGATGCCGAAATCTTTATCTTGGGTAAAACAAGGAGGTACAATAGCTCCTTATTCAAGAACTTCGGGCGTGCGTGACTGAACAAATCCGAATCAATATACTTCTAAAGAAATGGTAGGGCCTCTATAAAAATGCTGCTTGAAGGGTTTTAGTAAAAAGAGAGAAAAAAAAAAAACAAACAGAAAAACAGAAAAGAAAAAAAAACAAATTAATAAACCAATAAACAACAAAAAAACATGATTAAAAAAAAAAAAAAAAAAGGAGTATGCAATATTGTCCTGAAGTACTTTGCCCTTGTTGCAGCTATTGCCCCTACGCTACATGCATCTTTTTTTTCTTCAGAGAGGTTGATTTCCTACATTCCATGAAGTAGTTGTATGATCTTAATCGCCCAAACTTCACCTGGACTTTTAATAAAAATCTCAGTATTTGCTGTCAATGACTCTGTTTGCTGTTTGATTCCCACTCAAATCCATAGTCTCCTTTTTCTGCAATATAATGAAACAAATAACTGTGCGTGCGCAAATCGGCTATTCTTCTGCATACGATTATTTATTTTCGTGAACAAAACAATGTTAATAAGCATATTACCGATCCCCCATTGTTCCACCCCTTTCATAAAATGTAATGGTACGGGCCAAAACTACGTCCACGTGCCTGAACTTATAACAACAACATGAGTCACAGAAAACGTCGAAAAACTACCAAAAAGATGCTTAACGTACCTCAAACATCAAATGCTGTATTGGAATTCCACTTGAGCTTTATCCCCCGTCTCATCAAGTTCGGGAAATTCGGTTACTTTACTGAAAAAAATGGCTGCGTAACAAGCTGATGCTCTCCTCGGCATGATGCCTTGCTACCTGCACCACCTTCGGTTACGGCGGTCCGGTGAGTATTTCCCACGGTGTAGTTGTGTCACGACTGCGAAAGATATTAATCTAAATTGGTACTGGGCGAGAGACTAACGTTACCAGTTTAACTTAAGCTCAATATCTCCGGAAAGCGAAGGAGTTCTATTGCCGTTTTGAAGAAATGTAGTATTTGCCACCAACCCTATAATTCAACAAAGTTAACGGAATAAACCGCATGTTTAAAGGTGCCGATTGTAAGTGGTGGCAGAATACTAAATTCACCCGAGGTTTTACATCAGAGGGTCCTTTACTATGTTTTGTTTTATAGTATCGTATTTGGGTCTGAACCTATAGAACCTATCGAGAAAATTTAATGTTTTTGTCGGTACTTCGGTGCTCCGCAGACACGGAAAAGTGAACAGCCATCTCTACGGGTACATCCATTTTCCCAAATGCCTTTCTGTATTTTTCCAGTTTTGAGAATTTTCAACACTGGGTTCCATTTACTCCACTTTTTTTTTTGGAATTTTAGAAACAGATACGTACTAACCGGACCGCCGTAGCCTTTCGGCGTGCTTATGTTTCATAGGATTCACCCTCGTGCTGGGAGGTCCTCTTCATGATCACGTAATGTTTTTCTTACTTCATTATCGCAGAGCTCTGGCGCGCTGTATGCTGAGAGAAAATGTACTAGATCTCGTGTATGACATCATCCATAATTATAGTTTGTCACTGCTCGCGTGGAAGCTTGTTGTAATGGGGCGGCCAGTCTGTTGCACTTGACAAAGATACTTGTACGACATGGCATTTATGCTGGCTCCCGTGTTAACATCACAATTAATGGTTCCACCATTAATCTTCACTGGCACTGTGATTTTGCCAGTTCCATCGACTGCCCCAATTGTTTCCATCTGGTAACAGTCTTTTCATCAGATTCTTCAAAAACTCAGTATTCTCTCATCTGACTCTTCTAATTGGTCCTCCACCATATTCCCTGGGTTAAATCTGCATACAGTTTGAATGATTTTCTTCTTTCCGCATTGTTGGCACTTCTGTCCAAATGCTGCATTTCGTCTTCATCTTTCATGATTTCCATGAACAGTGGTTCATCTGCTTTGGCTGCTGCGTGCAGTTTTTCTGTTTTTTCTTCTTGAATTTCTTGGTGGTGGTGGCTTTTGTTGCATGGAACACTTTCATTCTGTGTGGTCAGAGCTTGCATCTGCTGTTTGTTGATAGCTTCACTAATCTTCAGGGCTTCTGTAGCTGACGTCAATGAGCAAACTTCTTTCTGCCTAACTAGTCCGACTCTGTTTCATGTCCTTTGACCCCAACACGAGCCTACGCGAATCATGTCTTTTCTACCTCCTCATTGACATGGTGTGCTTTAAGTCGAATATGGTCCAGGAATTGCTCAACTGTCTGATTTGGTTGCTGTTGCGCTAAATAAAATTGATAGCGTTCAAATAGTATCTTGTGTTTCTGCAGAAATTGATCATCCAGAGCTGTTGAAATCTCTTTGGGATCTTTGAGTTTGTCTTCTGTCAACTTTAGTCCTCTTAATATCGTTCTGCACTCACTTCCCATTACTGTCTTTAATGTTGCACTTTGAACTGTTTTTTCTTCTTTAGAGATCTTAGTAGCTATAATATAGTCTTCATATGCTTCCTTAAATTCTTTCCTGTTCATTTCAGTGTCTCCTTTTAGACAATTCATGGGTTTGGGAGGTGGTAATTGCAGCGCAGCCATAATTTCGCTGTTTTCGTGCTTCGCCTATTATTTTCACACACGCTTTCCGTTTGCTGGCAATCAACTATTATTTGCAGCTCGTAGGAAGAAGCGCGCCACGCAGCAACAGCTTGTATTTATGACTGGGGCAACAAAATGCGGCGACTTTCAACCACTCAATCACACACGCTAACGAAACTAAAAGTCTCTATATCGGTTAATTAGTTGGGTCTTTACGTTCCTTTCTTGGTTCGTCCTTGTCTCGGATCCTTTCTCTAACTCATAGCCACTTCTATACACCATGTTCCGGCCTCAAGGAGGGACTAGGACACGTCAAATGAGGACACAAGAGGAGACGTGTGTACTTTGGATTTATGGCATTCTCAGATCAATTAGCACTAACTTGTATACAGGGTGATCCAGATCCCGTAACAGACATGCTGGGTGGTAAGGGGGTCGAGGTGAGCTGCTTTATGGAAAGTAGTCTGCTAATTCCATGTATAAAATCAGATGTGAATTGTGTGGCTTGGTCCGTCAAGATCTCACGGGGAAAACCAACTCTGGAGTAAACATCAAGCATTATTACACCTAATGAATATTCATGAACATAATCATGCTATTTCATTGGCTGATTCCTATTACGCGAGCTATTTCCCCAGGGAAATAGATTGAACTATTTCCCTACAACCTCGTCCCCAGAGTCACAGTGAGGTGTAATAAAACAAATACTACATGGTTTATATCTGGAAATAGGGCATACTATTTTCCCTTGTTACTGGCTATGGGGCTATCACCCCTCACCCTTCGGGTTCGGGGTGATAGGCCCGTAACCAGTACCTCGGGAAAATAGTGTGCCCTATTTTCCTCTAACCATGTAGTATTTGTATAATGTCTCAGCCACGGTCTTGGTGTCAATGTTTTTAGTGGTACTGCCTCAGGGTAACGTGTGGCATAGTCAACAATAGTAAGGATATATATGTTTCCGCTCTCTGTACAGGGATGTATAGGCCCAACCAAGTCGACTGCTACACGCTGAAAAGGAATTTCTATAAGAGACCTACTTGGTATTTTTGTCACCGTCCTTTATGCAGTGTACGCTGAGTTACACCTGGTCAGAAGAAGTTACTTAGTACTTTGTTGCTTGTCCTCTGTATACGCTGCTGTCCTCCAAGTAAGGATGTGTGGGCTAGTCAGGTAGCCATGGTCCAACTTATGGCCTGACCGTAAAATTGAGTATGGACACAATTTTTCTGCTGAAAATGATAGATAAGGGTATGTAGAATAAGAATCTGCCGGGTGCCACCTGGGCATCCTTGAGCATTTTGAGAAATCCAAGATGGCGTTGCCATAAATGATAATTATCTATTCAACCCTATATTATCAAACTATGGAGTTACTAGATATACTATAGGACCCAATGAACAAATGCATGGCACTTGTAACATTGAGTCATACTCCAAATTCAAAATGAAAGCCAAATCTAATAATTTTAAAATATGCCATATAACAGCAAATACCTGCCATAAAAATCAACATGAAGTACTTAGATTATGTTGTTAGACACAATAAATGTATTTCTAATAGTTGTAACATGACGTCAATCAATATGGCAGCCAAAAACGTGAATATCTTCAAAAACTACTTGACACAAATGTCTAAATATTACCTTCAATTGTAAATTATTGTGTCAATGAAACAATTAGAAATGTACCTATGATCATAACCAAGAGATACCAGGTATTCCGGATAAATAACAATGGGTCAAATTATAAATTGAGTGCAATATATGTGAAAAAATGTAATTCCTATGGTATTTTTGACAACTTTGCACCATATTAGTTTTATTTCGATTTTGGCGCATTTAAAATTTTTTTTTTTTTTTTTTTTGGTGCAAAAGAAAACCGCAAACCATGTTTGAACTTGCCTGCTATCGTAATCGTTTCCCATAGAAATCCATGCTTTGACTTTCTGTCGTGCACGACAGAAAGTACTAAATCATCATCTTGTTACATAAAGACGGCGTATTCGGCTTATTCACTTCAGGTGTGATCTAATACATTGGTAAGCATACCAAATATGTAAAAAACTGGGGTTCGAGAAAAATTGGGGGTGCTTCTTCCTGGAAATCTCCTCATGTCAGTCTCTTTTATAGTTTACAGGATACAAACTACTACATGTAGACCAGTGATCTAGTGAGTGAATAGAAAATAAACTGGACCAAACATGTATTTTTTTTGTAAAGAGTTGGTGGTTATTCATTTTCTCAGTTGTTTAAAACATGCTTGTTTATGCTAATAATTTATGTTCTACTGTAGCATTTCAGTTGTACAGAGTACCGTATAATCCTAATCTGAACAAAAAGGACCTTACAGTATGTATCAATTTCAAAAGATTGTTAATTCCCAAAATTCCCGAAAATTCCCTAAAATTCCCATAAATTCCCGTTAATTCCCAAAATTTCCATGGAAATTTCCCGCTCTGAAAATTCCCGGGAATTTTGCAACCCTAGTCATACTCCAAATTCAAAATGAAAGCCAAATCTAATAATTTTAAAATATGCCATATAACAGCAAATACCTGCCATAAAAATCAACATGAAGTACTTAGATTATGTTGTTAGACACAATAAATGTATTTCTAATAGTTGTAACATGACGTCAATCAATATGGCAGCCAAAAACGTGAATATCTTCAAAAACTACTTGACACAAATGTCTAAATATTACCTTCAATTGTAAATTATTGTGTCAATGAAACAATTAGAAATGTACCTATGATCATAACCAAGAGATACCAGGTATTCCGGATAAATAACAATGGGTCAAATTATAAATTGAGTGCAATATATGTGAAAAAATGTAATTCCTATGGTATTTTTGACAACTTTGCACCATATTAGTTTTATTTCGATTTTGGCGCATTTAAAACAAATTGAAATGTATGTTGTACATTGGTTAGGATCAAAGGTACATTTCTAATGTCATTGACATATTGATTTCGATTTGAAGGCTGTAATACTTTTAAATTTGTGCCAAGTATTTTTTGAAGATGTTCACGTTTTGGCGGCCATATTGATTGACGTCATGTTACAATTTTAAAAGTATCAGAAATACATTTAATTGTGTTTAGCAACATAACCTAAGTACTTCTCGCCTATTTTTATCGCAGGTATTTGCTGGTATATGGCATATTTTAAAATGATTGGATTTGGCTTCCATTTTGAATTTGAAGTATGACTTAATGTTACAAGTGCCATACACTTGTTCATTGGATCCTATAGTATATCTAGTAACTCCATAGTTTGATAATATAGGTTTGAATAGATAATTATCATTTATGGCGACGCCATCTTGGATTTCTCAAAATGCTCAAGGATGCCCAGGTGGCACCCGGCAGATTCTTATTCTACACACCCTAATCTATCATTTTCAGCAAACAAATTGTGTCCATACTCAACTTTACGGTCACATGAATGTTCTACCTGACTACTGGGTGTGGTACTATTGTGGAACTACAACCTGTTGAAGAACTTCACCAAAGTTTACAGTTGGGAGATTAACATTTGCGGTAGAGTATACCCGATTCTTGGAGATTTTGGCCCGAAATCATGCTCCAGGAGCATATATTTTCAACTCGTCTCATAGGGGCGCTATTCAGTATGTGTGCGCTTTATTCCGTTAATGTTTATATTGAAGTATTACAAAAGAACGACTTCCTGCCGGCTCGGATTGCGTGGCGTGTGTCTGTGGGCGCTCGTCTTGTTATCTAAAGGTCGTGGGTTCGAATCCCACTCCAGGAACAAAATTTAGTTTATGATTTTATTTGTATTTTAGAGTTGGACATTGGAATCATAAAAACATCAGAGTTGTGGATTGAAGTAGAAAAAATTGAATAGCTGCCTTATGAGATAATAAGACTGGTCATGGTCCTGGAGCATGATTTCGGGCCACAATCTCCGACGTGCAGTATACCCTTCTGTATGTAGAACGTAGACTTGCCACCATTACGAGTCACTATAGTTTCACCTGAATAGGCCAACTCTCTGAATTTGTCAAGAGTAGTGTCATCTTCTTGTGACTGGCGAAGAACTTCTGCGGTAACAATTTCCGTTATGGTCTTAAGTACCCTAAATTCATTCAAATCCTCCTTCTTTGACAATTTCCGAATTATAGTTTCCACAGCACCTGTCACTTCCAGTTGAGAGCCTTGAAATCTAACACCCTTCCAACTTGGATTTGGGTCAGCAGGATCACGAACATACACAGGATTGTGCATGCAGAGTGCGGCGACTTCTCCTTCAAAGTATGGGTTATTCACGGTAATGACAGCAATGGGTACTTTCCCTCACAGTTCCATCGACGAGCACACACGTCTTTGATTCCCCAGTGAGATGACTATTAGATACTAAACTTCTACGCACAACTACGCTTGAACATCCACTATCACGCAATATTTTAACAAGTTGACCATCAACTAAACCTTGTGTTACAGGCATTTTCTGAATGCAATGGGAGCTGCATGCTGCACTCATAATAGGGAGTTTGTGGCCACATGAGAGAATAACTGAATCTGTAATTAAATCATCTGTAAGTAGATCCTTGTTCACTAACATACATGCACCTACATCTTTGTTCAAACATTTTTCACAAGTACAGACAGTACACGGCTGCAACCTACCAAGCTTGGATTGAGCATCACTGTTATCTACTTTTGACCCTTGGTTAGAGTGCTTACCTATACCTTTAGGCGTGCCTTTAACAAGGTCATGTTTTTCTGTAGATGACTTGTTCTCTGCTCCATGCATCAGTAGTCCAGCTGCTTTAAGAACTTTCGAACGACTTCTACAGTTCTTAGCAAAACGTCCTACTTTGTCACATATGTAACACCTACGAGGTACTGAACCTGAATCAGTTACCTTACTACTACTTGATGGACTTTGCTAAGAAGGTTGACTAAACTTTTTACCTGATGATTGCTGTACTTTTTGGCGAGACTTGGCAACAGATCCCCAAGTACCCCTAGCATCTAAATACTGTGATGCGATTTCAGCTAATTCAGTAGCATTCTGAGCATGCCTCTCTTTAATAAAAATGGCCATATCTTTACCACAAGAACTAGTGAATTATTCTTTAAGAAGAAGATCAACAATGCCTTGGTAAGTCTTGGGAGACTTATACAAATCTATCCATCTTTCTAAAGAATCTCTAAGACAGGCAAGAAATCGATGGGCACTTTCATCCTGTTCTGGTTTAGCTGATCGAAATTTGTCTTTGACACCATCTTCAGTAAGGTGATATGTTTTCATAAGTTTAGATTTCAAAACATAATTATTTGCATCTAAAGAGGATGTAAGTACAATCCTTTTCCTTGTAAAGAGCACTAAGATTCACAGCCCAATCTTTCTTTTTCCAACCTTGTGCATCAGCATACCTTTCAAATCTTTGTATGTACGCATCTATATCGTCTTTACCTTCTCTAAACTCAGGAAGTCTTCTCTAAACTCTGGAAGCGGGTGTTTTAGAACGCAGTGCTTCTAATGTTTCAGAACTTGTACTTTTGCTAGTTGTTTCCTTTTTCATTTTCTTTAGGGTCAACTGCATTTCTGTAAGTTCTTTCTCATAAACAATACGCTCTTTTTGTTCATTTCTAAGCTTAGCTCTCTGCTATATCCCTAGCTCTTTCACTTTCAATGAAGTGTTGCAAATCTTCTCCACCGTAACATAACTCTTTGCCTACCTTCACCAACCTTTCAATATCCATGTTGTGATGAAGGGACCTAACTGCATCAGAATTTGAAAACTCAAACTTTGCGCATGCACCAAGCGCTAACACAGTGTACAGCAGCTGAAGGCTAATGCAAATAAACATCACACAACGAGATTGCATAGATATAATGGTTACTTGGGCAATTTCAAATGTCAATGTTTATGATTCTTCTTCTTATCGTGTCCAAACACAGTGGTTCTCAAATATGATCCAGCCAGAGATGGGTACAACATCTGGCTGCTTCACTGAATTCTGCAAGGTCCTTGTTTGTGCATTGTTGCTCCAACAGTGGGCTGACCAAGAGATGTTCCATTGTCTGTGGTGTTGTTCCACAACCACAGGTAGTGTCTTGATCTGCTTCCAGGTAGCTCCACTTCTGCTAGGAAACTTTAGATCGGCCAGTTCTGGTTCTCAATCTGTTGAGGCATCGCCATTTAGCCCATGAGGAGTCGGCTCCAGGTGCTCACCAGGTTCAATAACAGTAGATGTTACTTGGTTAATAGCAAGTCTTTCTTTCCACAATGCGACTCTCTTATATACAGTGTGGTCCAAAAAAAGGTTTACACTTTTATATCTGCAAATCTCTCAAAAGTGGGTGGACCTATCACAGTTTTGTGAAGATATTTATTAATTACAATATCTTGTTATAAACTGGTGAAAACGGCGTTCAAAACAAAGCTCAAATAACAAAATGGCGGCCAAATAGCGGAAAATGGTCAAAACCCAATTTGCACACACGTAAGTCTATGGGAAAACCATTATGTTGAACAGAAATCAATACCATTGCGTGAACTGGAGGCCTACTCACTTAACAAATTACTGACCACCTTTCGAATTTGTGTGAAGTGTTTACCGTTTGAAATGAATGAGAGAATATCTCAACCATGAAACTGAACTTGAAATGCCTATTTACATAATAATTAAGTTGATTTAAATTGGGGGAGGATTTTAAATTGAAAGATACATGCATGTTTTTCTTGCCATGACTGATCGAGACTCTGCTTATACATTTTCGAAGTTTGCATGGTTTGGGACATGGTTTATTTCTTCGTAAAGAAGAAATATTGTAGCCGTTTTATTTTTAAATTTATAAGAGAAACTTGAAATAATTTGAGGTGTCTTAATTCTTATCTTTATGGTTATTATTAAACACCAAGCCCCATGACGGGGTACATTGTTCAATGTGTGTATCAATCTTGGATATAATTCGTGACCGCCAACAGAGTGCCAGAGACTTGCCGTGTGTGCAAAGTGGTTTTTGACCTTTTTTCTCTAGATGGTGGCCATTTTGTCATTTCAGCTTTGTTTTCAATGCCGTTTTCACCAGATTCCAACAAGATATTGTAGTTAATAAATTCCTTCAAACTATTTTGATATGTCTAGCCACTTTCGAGAAATTTGCAGACGAAAAATTGTAAACTTTTTTTTGGACCACTCTGTATACTCAATAGACACCGATTCAAGAGGTTGGACTTTGCTTAAGAAACTCACTGGATTTAAGGCGGTTGGCAGCGGATGTCTGTCCAGACATAGCTAGGGTGCTTCACATTAGATACGTGGCAGCTACGCTCTTGCATGCTCGCTACACTACAATTCCTGCTAGGATGTATAAGTTTTCCGTTGGTGTTGGACGAAGACATCCTGTGATAAGCCGGTAGGAGACATTTAATGCTGAATCAAGCTTCTTGGCATGGGTTGATCTTTCCCATACAGGGCAAGCATACTCTGCACATGAGTAGCGCAGGGCAAGTGCCGTCGATCTTAGAGTATGTGGGCGAGCACCCCATCTTGTGCCAGTGAGATTGTTCAAGATGTTATTGCGTGAATATACGTTACTCTTCGTCTTCTTGATGCGGGTCGTATAAGAGAGAGTGCGGTCCAAGATAACTCCTAGGTAGACAGGGTTATCACAGTGCTCCAGGGGTGTACCAGACCAGGTTACATTAAGCTGACGTTTGGCTTCACGGTTGCGTAGATGGAAAGCACGCACCTGTGTCTTGGATGGATTTCCATGTAGGTGGCTTTCCTCGTAGTAAGGAGTGAGTAGTTCATCCAAAGCTTCAACAACTGTGAAGTCTGCATCTTGTGCACTAATTCCAGGATCGTCAGCGTAGATAAAACGATAGGTTCCTGCACTCCTAGGTTGGTCGTTGGTATGTATAGATGTTGAACAGGAGAGGTGCAGCACGCTCCCTTGTGGCAGACCATTCTTGAGCTTACGCCATCGGCTCTTCTTCGCTCCTAGCTGAACAAAGAACATCCTGTTTGAAAGCAATCCTTTGATTAGCTCAGTCAAGCGGATATCCTTGGTGAGTTCCAAAGTCTTATTGAGTAGGCATCTGTGATTAACAGTGTCGTAAGCTGCTGATAGATCAACGAACACAACTCCGGTCACCAATACCTTCTCAAAGCCATTCTCGATGTGTTGAGTTAGGTTGAGTACTTGGCTAGTTGTTGATTTGCCTGGCCGGAAACCTGCTTGTTCTGGTATGAGGTGTTCGTCTATCACAGGTGCGATACGGTTGAGCAGGAGACGTTCAAAGATCTTGTAGATATGGATGGCTGAGGAGTGATATTGGTCTATAGCTCTTGGGATTACAAGGATCTTTCCCCTAGGAGTGCCATAACATGTGCTTTCCTCCAGATCTTTGGGAACCCGTGGGAAATAATGCAGCAATTGTAGAGCTCAAGAAGTCGTTCCTTTCCTACTGGGCCGAAGTTTTTTCAGTTGCTCAGTTGAGATATTATCAAAGCCTACTGCTTTTCCTGGTTGAAGTTTAGCAATACTGGATTCCAATTCCTCCATGTTGAAAGAGCGGGTGAAACCAGGGTCGCCCCTAAACCTCTTACGGTCTAGTTTGATCTTCTTAGACTTCTTGCTGCACTTGTAATTTAACAGCAGTTGGTGGGCAACTTGGTTGGGTGTAACATTTGGCTGCTGTGGAGGTTCTGTTGGATCCCCTTGAAGCTTTCGGATGGTAGACCATGCTTTCTTGCTGTTCACACCATTTACGCTCCCATAGCATCTGTACTGCTGGCACACAGCGCCACCTATTCCGTTTCCGCATCGCTAATTGGCCCGGTATTCTTAGACATGCACTACGTATTTTGACTCCTAGCAGCCAAGCGCTGTGTTCAAGGCTATGCTGCGATTAGCTTGACAAGGAATGAAAAAACGGTTTCGCGGTACCTTGGCTATCGCGAAGGTCACGAATCAATGTGGTCGATCTGATGTTAGAAGTGGGTTCCTGAACAAAAAGACCAATTAGATCACTATTTTTTGTAAGCCTGGCCTGTGGCATGACTTTATAGCAGCAACGCGAATTGGCCAGCTGAAAATGTAAGAAAAAATTGCTTGTAAATGGATCCGTATTTCTCACCAACGTTTTTTCGTCTTTTTCCCAAAAATAACCATATTATCAACTAGTCATCTAATACCTAACATTTAGTTAGGAATTTTGGTGCTAAATCGTTACGCTATCCGTATTTTGCGCAATCTCCAGTGTACCGCATGTTACAAAATCCAAATCAACCGCTATCTGACAGATTTTTCCCCCTCAGCCACGCGGTCCGGAAAGTAAGTAGTCTGTGTCACGTCTGGTGTCACAGACTGCCACAGAGATTATCTAAATTATGTACTGCGCGAGAATTAACTGTTATCATTCCGTCATAGCGAAATGCATGCACATGAAAAACTAAATCTCAATATCTCCGGAAAACGGTTCTATGGAGATTTTTGCATCAGAGGGTTCCTTTCTAGCCTCTGTTTTGTTTTCATAGGCCTATTATCGTAATTTGGGTCTGAACCTATCGAACCTAGCGAGAAAATAACGTTTTTGTCGGGTACTCGTTGCTCTTCGCAACCACGGACAAAGTGAACCGACGCATCGCTCCTACGGGGGCCTCATCCCTTTTTCCCCAATCCTTTTGTATTGTTTCCAGTCATTGCAGAATTTTCAACGCGGTTTCAATTTAAAACGCTTTTCAATTTTAATAAAAGGATATACGTACTTACCGGACCCCGTACTATCGCGGTAATGATGTGGGTGATAACTCCCTAGGGCAATGAAGATTTGCCAATGTTTTCCAAGATTCAACAATGGGCGGCGCCGTGTGTCAAGACGACAACGTAAAAATGGTTTGTGTTTGGTCACATCGGTGGATTCAATTAAAGTATCCATTTTGGTTGATCATTATTCCTGGAGATCCTCTTCGGAAACTTTCTCACCTTTAGCAGTTGGTTTAGCTGAGAAGGATCCAGCTTCTACGTGGAAGTATACTCTCCTTGATATTCTTCACACATCCTTATAAGGCCTGGTATATATTCCGTCCTACAGTCCTTGTTTAATAGTTTGGAGCAAATTTGTCATAGTTATGGGGTTTGTGGAGCCCTCCTCTTCACGGTCTGGTCCAGGTCATCAGTGAATTCTTTGCCAGTAGTCTGCTTTCTATAGTTAAAGCGACTCTGAACAGGCAGTTTGTTTTTGTCTTACTGCGCGTTGACTTGGATACTGTTTGGTCGATGTTGAGTTTGGGGAACAGGATCCAGAACAATCTTGCTACACAGGTTAAGATGTTTGCTACATAGCTATATCGGGGTTGTACACCTCTTTCCACGGGCACTATAATGGGTGGCGGCAGCTTAGGAGTCGTGAGGAGACGTATATGTTGACTGTCTATCCATTCTTCGACGGCTTGTCCGTCTTTATTTCGTTTCCTTGTAGCTCCTTTGGTACCATGGCTTGTTGAACGCCAATAAGAGTGAGGTTTTGGTTGGGATATCCCGAGGCTGAATTGAATGGTTCCTAAGTCTACTGATGAGAGGTTTGTAGACTTGACGTAACTATGACCGAGCTTGAGGCTAGTCAGACATTGATGTTGTTTCACATTGGCCACTGTTTTCACATATATAGCGCTTCCATACTGTCTATGTGGATTTTGGTGGCTAATACCATTCCTGGTATGGTTGGGCGATGGTTTTCGATTCCTCTTTGGGTTTCCTGCAGACATAGGACAACATCGCATTCGAGGTTGTTACACATATCAGCAACTTTTTGCACTAGAAATCTATCTACGTTCAATGACACTATAGTCAAGCCTGACTCACAAGCTTTTCCTTGATGGGTGGACCAATTACCTGGGTCAGCAGATATCTCACCTACCCCTGGATAACCACCCAGATAACAATACAATGTTGGGCCAATGTCGGTCCAATTACAGTCTCGGCATTGGACCAATGTTGGCAAACGACATTGGCCCGACGTTGTTTTGTCCAATGGGCCAACGTTGGACCAACATTGTCATTGGGCCAACATAGGACCAATGTCGAGCCTATGAAAAAAAATGCCATTGGGCCAATATCGGGCCAATGTCGAGCCAACGGTACTAATTTCTTGCCAACCTGTATACTTATTACTGACAGTTATTTCTTATTTTTAATCATTATTTTTGGAGGGTGGAAGTGGTCATGGCGTTTCATCCCTACCTTTGAATAATGTAGGGAGAAATTTTGTCTTATCAACCTCAAGGTTGATTTACAATTAAGTAAAGAAAATGACAATGTGAAAAGGTGTTAGCTGGAAAACAAAATATGTATTCTGTGGTGTTATCAAGGAAAACCTGAAATACTCTCATTATTTCGCTTTTGAAGCCATAAACAATCATGTTCTGTGTTAAATAGAATCAATTGCGTCTATTAATTAAGAAAACTTGCATAGAGCAGCTCAGTAGAAGAATAAAATGATTAATAATCAATAATTTCATAGGAATAGATGAGATGTCCCAAGACCACGCCCACATATTCACAATATTGGGCCAAGGTTGGGCCAGCGTTGTATTGCCAACAAAGTTTACATGTAAATTCAATGTCACCCCAACGTTGGTCCGACGGTGGCTTGCCGACCGCGACCGATCCGATGATCGCCGACATTGGCCCAATGTAGCCTTGCAAGGTTGGGCCAGCATTGTATTGCCAACAAAGTTTACATGTAAATTCAATGTCGCCCCAACGTTGGTCCGACGGTGGCTTGCCGACCGCGACCGATCCGATGATTGCCGACATTGGCCCAATGTAGTCTTGCTATCTGGGCATTGGCCGTGGTGAACTAATTTTATATATATATATATATATATATTTATATATATATATATATATCAATATATAGTCTTTCGTGTGCGCTGATCACGATCTGCAGCACACTGCACATCTCTTGTGCATCCATAGTATAATATCACTAAATTGCTTGTGAAATTCTTTTAATTTTTTCCCCATGTTGTATACCATCAATTTGCAACCATGGGTGCTTTTCGTTTTCGTGGAAGCAAGCACAAAAACGTAGGATTGCTACGAGGACTTGCATCAGAAAACCAACAGTGTCGTATCAGGGTAACACATCACAATAAATAAAAGTAACTTAATTAGGGTACGAATAGTAAACGATCTCTACCAAAATGAAGTACGCTTTGCTACCTGGAATGCCAGGTCTATCAAGGCAAAAAAACAAATCGGCTGCATTGTGTGTCTTCATCAGTTGGATATCTTTGCCATCACCGAATCTTGGCTGACTGGAGATGGCAGAGATGATGTAGCTATTGCTGATATCCAGAATACTCTACCTAATTATAAGCTTCATCACTCTCACCGCTGTCATAGAAGAGGCGGAGGTACAGCTATTCTCGTTAGGGATGGTCTCCATGTAAGGATAACGAGACCTGCGAGTTTAACTCCATGGAATATATGAATGTCACAATATTATCATCTTCTACCTCCTTCCAACTTATTCTAATCTACAAACGCAAGTCTGATAAGAAAAATAAATTCACCTCGTCAATGTTTTATAGATGAATTCTCCTCTCTTCTTGCTACTTTGGCAGTTGGTAGTAGCCATCTGCTCTTAACTGGAGACTTTAATGTACATGTTGACGTTGCTGATGACGGTGAGGCTCAATCCTTCCTCAATATTCTAGATCTCCATGACTTGAAACAACTAGTTGTTGGCCCAACAACTCACATAGGGAACCACACTTTGGATCTACTAATAACTTGGAAACAAGACAATTTTGTGAGCCATATTTCAACTCATAGTCACTTGCCGTCTGACCACTACGCTGTCAAGTGCTTCATCAAAAACAACCGACCTCAACCAAGCATTAAAACCATGCAAACTCGGAAAATTCGCAACATCAAAAGAAACATCTCCCGCTCTGATATACGATCTGCACTTCCTCGTTTGCCTTCAGATGCTGACTGTGATTCTCTAGTTAATGAATATAATAACATCTTATCTAAGACCCTTGATGAATATGCTCCACTCGTCAATCGATCTGTAGTTCTGCGTCCTCATGCACCTTGGTATTCTGATGCTCATCGTGCTGAGAAGAAGGAACGGCGTCGGCTGGAGCGCAGAGTTTCACAGACTGGGCTCACAGTATGCAAAGCGTCTTACAAAGATCAGTGTTCTAAATACAACTCTCTTCTTTCTAAAGCCAAGACGGAGTATCATAACAACCAGATTACTACATGTGATCAGCGGGACATTTAACATCTCCCAGAGTGGAACAACCGCTACCTACCCATGAGTGTCAAATGATCTAGCTGACAGTTTTGCAGATTTTTTTACAAGAAGATCAAGAAGCTGCGTAACAGTCTATATGATACTACTACTGCCTCTATGTCCGTTGAACTAACGGAGTCATGCCAAAGCACATTCAGCTACTGCTCTACAGTGTCTGAAGAGGAGGTCTTGAAATCCATCAAATCAGCATCGATCAAGTCCTGAACCTTAGACCCTTTACCAGCTGGTCTCTTAAAACTATGTCTAGATGACCTGTTACCAGTCATAACAAGGATCGCCAACTTTTCTTTGTCTTCGGGCGTATTTCCCCAAGCTCTCAAGCATGCATCTGTCATTCCGCTGCTGAAGAAATTTGGCTTGGACACCAACATCCTCGCAAATTATCGCCCTATATCCAATCTGCCATTTCTTGGAAAGGTGATTGAAAGAGTAGCAGTGAATCAGTTGCAAACTTATCTCATCGATAGTGATCTCCATGTTCCGATGCAGTCAGCATACTGGCAATATCACAGAACAGCGACTGCTCTGTTACGGGTGCAGAATGACATATTGACTGCTCTTGACAAACAAAAAGAGGCTGTGCTAGTGTTACTGGACTTCAGCGCCGCCATCGCAACCATAGACCACAAACAGCCCCTAACCCCTCTAACTGAACGGTATGGGATAACTGGAAAAACATTAACTTGGTTCTCGTTATACCTAGATGGCCGAACTCAATCTATATCAGTTAGAGGTGCTTCGTCAGATCCTGTGGCCGTAGATTGTGGATTCCCATAGGGCTTCGTTACTGGAACTATTGACTTCATCTTGTTCAGTGCACCACTACAGGATATCATCACAGCCCACGGTATTCAATCTGTTGTTTACGCTGATGACACCCAGCTCTACCTGACTTTCCACCCTAGGAATCGTGAAGAAGCTGCATAAAAAAGATTGAAACATGCATTGCAGACATCAGATCCTGGTGTAAATCCAACAAGCTGATATTAAATGACAAGAAGACAGAGATGTTGTACTTACGCTCTCATTTTAACAGATCGGCTAGCAACTCTCAGCCAACTCTGATCATTGGCAATTCTGTTATACATCCTTCAGTTGGAGCACGGAACCGTGGTGTCATCTTAGGCTCATCACTAAGAATGATCAATCATGTTAACAGCTTATGCAAAGCTGCTTTGCTCTCAATAAGGAAAATTAGGCAGTTTCGACAGTACCTTGATGAAAAATCAACCATCAGATTGGTCCACGCCTTTGTTACATATAGGCTGGATTCCTGCAATTCCTTGCTTTATGGCATTCCTGGAAGAGAATTGACCAAGATTCAGCGAGTTCAAAATACAGCTGCCCGTCTTGTCCTTAAAGAGACATGAGGAGATTTCCAGAAAGAAGCGCCCCAAATTTTTTTCGAACCCGGGTTTTTTTGCATATTTGGAATGCTTTCCAATGTATTAGATCACACCTGAAGTGAATAAGCCGAATACGCCGTCTTTATGTAATAATATGATGATTTATTACTTTCTGTCGTGCACGACAGAAAGTCAAAGCACGGTGTTCTATGGGGACAATTACGATAGTCAGGCAAGTTCAAAACAAGGTTTGCGGGTTTCTTTTGTACTTGTTTGTCCAATAAACCTTCGGAACGTTCTTGGTAGGTGGTCTACAATCGATCCTGTGCAATTCGAGAGAAATTCGTTAACGATTCAGGTGTATTCCCATATGTTCTTAGTATGGGAGGTAACTGTGTTGTTTTTCTCTTCTATCTGTTGGTCACAGTACATATATGTTTGAATTTCTACTTAAATTTTATCTTATTTTGAAATTGTGTATAATTGATGTATATCATTGTTGTTTGAAAATTAGAATTTTATCTATTGTTTTTGTATTTGTCGTATTTATAATGATATAATTACTCCTTTCTATGTGAAGCGCCTCTGCATTAGGCGCTACATCAAGATTGTTGTTATTATTATTATTGTTGTTATTATTATCTTCAATAGCACTTGATTATTTTTTGCAATATCCCGGACAAGCCCCCAAAATGTCATGAGTAAATTAAATTCATCCCTGACAATAGTGCCTGTGGGAGAAACCATGAACCACTTAGAGGACAGGCAGAATACAACACGTTGACCATGTTATAAATATATCTCATGAGTTCATTTAAATTGATTTATAAGAACAAAAAAATAAATACATCAATAGTGTACACCACTGAACTATGGTATACATGTATTCCCAAAGGTAGACTATGCCATAGTCGATTTTTGCATTTTTTAAAATTTATTTTTGTGTGCTGCCCCATCTTATTTAACCCAGTATTATCATCATTATATATTATTATTATTGTCATTTTCTTCTATTTCTAATACCGTGACGCAATTCACGCCGCCGTAACTAAGCTTAATTAGGCCTAGATCCCTTATGACAATGGCATTATATGCGCTCAGGGACCTTCATGTAGAGAAGGCACTGTTTACACACACACCGGCTTTTTTTTATTAATCATTCAATAGATGACTTCCTTTATGATCCCGCTAAGGTTTGTGACCGCGAATATTCAGTGACCACTCCCCTCTATTGTCCAGGTATGGTGAAGTGAAAATTAACGGGGAGTAGTTATCGCGCCCTCAATTGACCTGCATGATGTGAAATTCTCACGGCTAGTGGTTTATTGCGCCCTCTACCCCTCACGATTTTTTTATCATTTCTCTTTGCGATAGGCCTACGAGAAAAAAGTTAAGTAAAAAAACGACACACACAATGGAAAAAAGTAAGTAAAAAAAACAAAAACAAAACATTGGACTACCGAGTAGTCTATCCCCAAGGATGTTCTATTTGTTTTTGTTGGTACCATAGGTCTGAGGTTTTATTTTGATTTGCTTGAATTACATGGGTAAACCATCTTTAAAAAATCACAATCTTCTACAATAAATCTCAAAAACATTCTCATAGATTCCTGGAATTCTTGTATGCATCCAATTGTGTTCCATGTGAGCGCCAAGTATACAGTTTCAGGATTTTTCGAGTCGCTTATCAGACCAGAAGATGTCGGGCGACTGTCGGACGTTAGGCCTGCAACTGTCATAAACATCAGTCACGGTTGGTAAACATAAGAAGTCTCCACTCACAAGCTTCAACCACAGTACGGCTGTACATGAATTTGGTAAATACCCATTTCAGCCAAACTATGTTTCTGATATTTACATTGTCAATTCAATCTTTCAATTCTCTGCTAATTGCAGGAGTCCGTAGAGTCAGGGAGGTAAATAACATAGAAACTGGGTGGGCATGGCCCACCCAGTTAATTATTTGGCCCACCCAGTAAATTCAATTTGCCCAATGACCCAAAATGGCCCACCCAGTTAATTATTTGACCCACCCAGTAAATTATCTGACCCAAAAAATGTACTATTGATAAAGTTGCAGTATTTCATTTAAATTAATGAATGCTAATACAATAGTCACTGGAGCAATTTAATCAAAATCCTGAATAGGCAGTGTGTGACTCTACACCTAACAATTATGGTATTCAGGGTAGTTGGAGTGACCAATTTTACCAAAGGCCTATACTAATTAAATGAAGATCACCATCTTTAAAGGACACCAAGACAGGAAGGATTGTTATATTGTAATAGATTGAAATAAAATGGAAGTTTGTTTGCTCAAAAACCAAAATGCAACTGCACTTTTGTTATTAGTTTATTTTAGATCATACCAAATGTTAAGTCAAACTAGTTGTAAATCATGGTTTACTGTATAATTATTAATTTATTAACCAAAACATATTGAGGGATCACCTGTATTAAAAGTAATAATATATTTAATGAACATCAGATTGTTCGTGCGATGAGTGATTTTGTTTCTTGCCATTTTTTGGTATTGTTGAATTTGTAGTCGAATATCTTGTGGATTAATTTATTTATAGTAAAAATAAACAAATTAATAAATTTGTGAATTACGAATAAAAGAATAATTGTTTTAGTAACAAAATGCATAGATCAATCAAATCAAATTTATGAAATTTAGGTTTCTGAACAATGCTTAATGAGTTAAAGCCTTATCTACTACTAAGTTCATTTTACAAAACAAATTTATCTGAAATCAAAATGCACAACTGCATTATATAAATATGAAGAGCTAATTTCCAAGACGGCCTTAATCGACTTTAGGATTTAAATTTGGATTTAAAAAAAGGACAAATTGAACTAGAACTACAATTCATAATTACTCCTATTTTGATTTGTAAGAAAAGAGATACCAGTTAAAATCATATTATATGCTAACCTCAATACTTTCTTCATAAAAGAACTAAATTCTTCAACCTTCTTATTCTAAGTTCTGAAAATATCCATGTTTTGTTAAGCTTTATTTTTATGAGAAGGTCTGCACAAAACATGTGATGAGTACCATTGAAGTCCTGTCTCACATGATTTCATAGCGCAGTGATGCACTCAATACCACCATATCGCAACCCTTTAATACAACATTAAAGAGACACAAGGATATCTTTTTTAGCATACAAAATTCTATAAATTTGATTGGTTGTAGAACAACTACCGAGAATGTTTGAAAGGTTTATTGAACAAACAGAAAAGAAAACCAAAAACATTAGTCAGAAAACCAAGTTCAAAATAATCAGCCCCACAGAGAAGCATACTAAATCTTTTTATAAATACATAAAGACGAAGTTGGGCTTATTCACTTCAGTTGTGATATAATACATTGGTAAGCATTCTAAATATGTAAAAAAAAAGTTTTGAAATGATGGAGTGCACTTTTTTTGGAATGTTTCTCGTGCAAGATCACTACTTTTAAAGCATCAAAAATTAATTTCATACATGAACGATGTATTTAGGAAGACGAATTCTTTTGAAACAGCCTTAACCTGATCATAAGCCACAAAATACAGGGTGAGTATAAAAAAATTGGACCCTGATTGTGTCCGATTTTGAATTTTTTAAATAGATCATATATATCTAACATATGTTCCAACATATATAAAGAACAATTTGAGAGGGAATGACTCCAGGAAGCAAATATGATAATCGTTTTTTTTTTCCACAAAATATTTTTTTTTTTTGAGACAATCAATGAAAGATTGGGATTTTCACACTAATTTTTTTGTTTTGTTCCCTATAACAATATAGAAAATTATAAGAAATGTGCCTTGTTCGTTTTGTAATTCCAAAGTCATGTTTCTAGGGTCGGTTATTTCCTGTTTTTTTTTTTTTTCAAATTCTGTACTATTTTTTAACCATCAATTTCATTGAATTGATGGTATTGCTATCGAGAGCGGCGTTTTTTAATGTCGGCTCTTATTTTCTCTACTTGGCGGCATTTTTTGCATTTCTGCCAAAAAGAGCGGCGTATTGCGAGGTACAAGAAATAGAGTGGAACTGAGGAAGGAACTATGAGGGGGCTCTTAACTTGAACAAAGGCGGTGTGGACGTAGAGAAAAGTGGTAAGAGGAAGAAGAGGAAACGCACGTATAGGGAAAGGTGATACTTCCTAGTAGGGTCGAACACGGGAATCTCGTGGTGGGGCTTGTTTTGTAAAGT
Source organism: Ophioderma brevispina (assembly GCA_023653785.1). NCBI lineage: Eukaryota > Metazoa > Echinodermata > Ophiuroidea > Amphilepidida > Ophiodermatidae > Ophioderma > Ophioderma brevispina. The sequence goes on from JAMKCH010040165.1 coordinate 52,579, forward strand.
TCAGACGGGAGTCAATTTGGGTACTTTTGGGTATCTTTTTGTCAAGTTTGGACATCATTTGCTGCCGCGCTTGTCGTCTTTCTACTGAATTCTATTGGTTTATGTGTGCACCTATTACCCGTTCTATGGGTTCTTCTGGCGAAACTGAAAATGGTGATCATGTTACCAACTTACGATATCTACCAAGGGCTTACCAGGGACTGAGGTCAAACACATGCGAGTTCATTTTGACTTGAGTAGATTTAGTGTAAACAATTTCCCTGGATGAAGTCGCCCGACGATAATAGAGATGACAAAAAAGTTGTTTACTGAGATCGACTTGAAGTTATGCTCATACTCGGGTATTTTGCAAACCAGTCCAAAGAATATTCGCATAAGTACGAAGAGACCCAAATTTGCCTACTTTAGAAAACTACAAAAATAATCAATCCGTACCTTAGCAAGTTTGGTATCGTGGTATCGTCCTTTGTTTGAATGCAATCCTTTTTTTCCATTATGGCATTTAGTTATAATGACTATGCATAATGTTTACGGTATACGATGGATAACGTTGGGTTTGTTGGTTTCGCGAACGGCAAAGTGTAGAATTTTTAGTTATGTATATTGGGTTATATTTTGGATGTGTTTGAGAAAATATTTTGATGTACTCTGAGAAACCTTATCTTGTTGTCATTATTAAGTTTCTTGTTTGGCTGTTTTTTCGACATGAATGGACATGGCTGCGATAATGCATACCATGGCCCATCTGCTGTTCCTCTCGATGTTTCCAACCACGTTACCCGTTTTAGGACCTTGGACGTTAAAGCCAGGTCTGGCAGTTATAAGTGTTCCTTTAAAGTTGAAGACACTTTATAATATTACAACATTTCTAGATATAAATTATTCGATTATAAATATGAATTACACAAAGAGGGTATTCACTTGGCACAGCAGTGGACTACTTCGGAATATTTTAATAACCCTTACCCTGCGATAATATATCTTTGGCGAGTTGAGACGACAAACCACTTGCCTTACTTTTGACGGTTTTAGATCGTCGAAAACTGTGCTCCACTAAATTATTGGCCTAACATTCGACTTTTACCTTTTAATCTCCCGCTTCGTTGAAACGCGAAAATGTGTGAATAAGTGGCGGTAAGCAAATCAATACTAAGGCGGAACTTTGGAACCAATCTGCCAGAAATGCCTTATATTTTGACTAGGAATATCCTAAATCGTTCAACAAGAGTCCGGGAAATTTGTCAGTAGTACTCCTCTATTTTTGATCGAGGATATCCCTCAAAGTGGCCTAAAACATACGAAAATTAATACCGGAAGAGACAATTTTTTTAAAACCCGTAAAACCGACAATTTTCTCTGCTCCAGTATGCCATGGACCTCTCTTATATCCTATTATGGTGTTACCCAAGGCCTTCAATGTATTTCTGTAAAAGAGACTCATATACGATTGTGATCGCGCTGCGCAATACAGATCATTGTATGGCATTGCCGTGGTAACCTGGAGTGGGAATGTTAACTGTTTAGTGTACATTTGACGATTACCTTCACACGTATAGTCAAGAATCACTGACCCACTCTCATATGGAGTAACATAGAGTGGGCGCGCTAATGACCCTGTATGGCCATTTGACCCCATTTTGTCAATATATCAAGATCAAAACTTCTTGCACTAATTCTATGACAACTAAATGAACCCTGGTCCAGGACTTTACTGGTATGCTCAGAATTACCTCTGGTGACCCATGTGCCCTTTTTACCTCTAGTGCCCATGTGACCTGTTTTCAGTTTGAGTTATTATTCAGCATACAATATATCGAACGTGACAAAATGTATAATACAGTATATTATATAATCATACAATATAATCATTGTACACTGTAAAAATAACTGGTGACGGATAATGTATGCTAGGACCAGTAAATGGACAACCCGATAGGGCCTATGGTTATTGCTGGCCCCTGTTTATACTACAATCAAATATATTCAATATTACAAAAATGATACAGTAGGGTGATATATAAAATTACAAGAAAATATACATAACAAAGACGATACCACAAACAAAAACAAAAAAAACACAATATAATCTAAGCGAAACAAACACTTGACCTTTGACCCCATAGGGTCAAATACTATAAGACTTAAAAAAAATCAAAAAAAAACTTATTTTTGTGTAAAGTATACATAATTTTGTTTATTTTAGATATTGAAAGCGTTTTGTATTATCCTTTTTTGTATTTGTGTATGTGAGATAGAATAGATAAAAAAAAACTGCAATGGTGCAAATGACATTCCAACAAAAAAAACAAAAACAAAAAAAACAAAAAAAAACAAAAAACAGCAACTTGTGGGTTGTACCGGCTATCTTTTCGCCCGTCCTTTAACAACGGATAATGACTTTTGGTGTTGTGGTAAGAGCTCCCCCTACGAGGTTAGTGGTCACGATTTGGAGGGGTCTTTTTGGGGTCAAAGGTCATTCAGGGTCATGGAAAATGATGGGTTGTTGACATCACAACGTATACATTAAGAAAATAAGTAACACATTGTTAGGGCAAAAAGATAATATTCTTTTACAAATGAATTAAAGACACAAGATTATTAAAGTCTAACAAAGTCTGTTCAAATGGGTTCTGACTAGTGCTGTGACTTGTAAACATTTACACATTCACGAACGGAGGGGTCACTACACGTTTAGAACATTCACTACACGTTTACGTCAGGCAAACCTACTAACTTTTTTTGCAGTAATATTTAATTGCTGAAGTAAACTTTTCACCAAAATTCCCGCCATCTTGAAAAGTAAAGTTTAACAGTTGCAATGATTCTCCAGAAATGGTTTCCTCCGACTTTTACGGAAACAGGGAATCCCCCGTTTACCAAGTTCTGTACTGAGTGGGAGCGACTTCGGCATATACAGTACTGCATAACACGGCCCCATTTACGCGCGGTAGCTACGCAGTGCTTCAAATACAGAGGGATCTATATTACCCAGATCTACAAAAAAGGTAAATGGCAGCTCCCACAGTGAATCGTGGTTTTGGGAATCTTTGGGAATTCCACTGCTTTATTTGGATTAAACATACATAGTAAGTACAAACAACATTTTTATGGTTCAAGATGATAGTTATGATCGAATGCAAAGCGGTAACCCGATTACTAACGATTTAATGGTGGCAAAATTGCATTTCCGGGTGGAAGCGCCAAATTCGGCAGTCGTTAACGTGTTGTTGTGACCGTTTAAACGAAACGAAAATACAGACCGTGAGTGTAAACTGATAGGAATTACGGTAACTCCCAGCTCTATTTCTGACATCGTTTTTTCTTCACCACTTTCGGATGGACCAGCATAGCAAATTTTAATATTTACCATTTTTAACTGCTATAGGCTATGCTGTGTCTTAAAGTGTTACCAAATTAACTCCAGTGGTGTAAAGGGATAGGCCTCAAAATAATGAACCTGTTTTGATTTGCTGTTTCCTTTTTGAATATTGCTCATCATTGCTATTACTGCAATTTTGGGTTTAAGTTATATTATTTTAGTGCCTGGTTTGGACCTTGTTCCCACTGACGTTTTCCCTACATTGGGCTGTCAGACGCGGAGCCCTGTCAATTTTTTCGTGAAAGCTTTATTTTAAAGAGTCTCTATCTCATGATGCTGTTCATATGTTTGTAAGATGGCTCCGTTTCAGTTATGAGCCTTTAAAGAAAGTTGACTTTTACTTAGACATTTTCATTTCAATATTTTTTTTTAAAATCCCTCCCATACGACCTTAGTTCCTACTACTGCATTCCTTAATGGGGCTGTCAGACGGCGGACCCGTCATTTTTTTGGGAAGCTTTATTTTAAAGAGCTCTATTCTCATGATGCAGTTCGTAACTATGTAGTGGCTTCCGTTTTTCAAGTTACGAAACCTTTTCAGTTGAGACTTTTACTTCACTTTCATGTCATTCTTTAAAAATCCAATTGGAACTAAGTTCCTGTGACATTTCCTTAAATGTGGAAAGCTTTCAATTGATCTTTAGACAGTACCATTGCTTGTATCCATCTGAGGGAGCTATGTATTACACTTAAATGCTTCACTAAATTTAAAAAAAAATCTCCCTGCTTTCTACATCAAAATCACAGAAATCCCTGATTTCAAGAATGTCAAAATCTCCCTGATTCCAAACTCCTCAATGTTAGCAGCTCTGCAATGGTCATTCAGTGGTCTTTATCGGTAAACTTGGCCGTGCTTTGACGTATGGATATTAGTTTAAGTATGGTGGTAGACTTCACACACCGTACAAGTTTTTTGTGGTAACATTTTCGAGGGGTCATTTTGGGGTCAAAGGAAAGGTCTCCAGGGGTTGTTATCGGTTACTTGGCTGTGCTGTGATATATGGATAAGAGTTTTGGTTAATGTGGTAGTTTTGCCTTACGAATTTTGTGGTCACGTTTTCGAGGGTCATGTGGGGTCAAAGGTCATTTTCATGGGTCGGTTTCGGGTAGCTTTTGCCGTGCTTTTACGTATGGATATGAGATTTTTTGGTGTGGTGGTAAGAGTTTCGCTTACGAGTTTTGTGGTCACGTTTTCGAGGGGGCATTTTTGGATTCAAAGTTCATCCGGGTCGTTATCGGGTAACTGGCCGTAGCTTTGACGTATGATATGAGATTGGTATGTTGTATAGTTTTTCGCCGTACCACTTTTTGTGTCACTTTTTTGAGGGGGTTATTTTGGGGTCAAAGTCATGTAGGGCCATTATTGGGTACTTGGCCGTGCTTTCTACCATCTTTGAGTATGGATTGAAGCACCCGGGGCGCTAATTAGTTCAAATACATGCCAGTATACTCATCTACGGGTATGCTATCTAGTGGGAATTATGGGTCATCAAGGTCAATTGGGCTAAACGTTGGTGTATGTGGACATGAAACTTGAGGGGGGGATTGATTGTTGGATGCCACAATCTTAACGGTCACAACAAGGTCATCATGGTCAGTCAAGTCAAAGAGGTCAAATGGGGTAAAACTTTTAGTATTCAATGCGAACTTGGTGGGTGGGCGATTGTTGATGACGAAAATTTATAGCTCCCATTACAAGGACATCAGGGTCGTTCAAGGTCACAAATGAACCGCAAACCCGAGGGTCCTTCAATCCCAGGGGATCGCATAACACCAGGGGATAGCCAAATCCAAGGAACCGCCTAGTAAATACTATAAAGAAACCACCGTCCAGAACTCTTATGTACGGCACCGAATGCCCTCTTATGGCCCATAGGCCCTTTGCCTCCAATGACCCTGCTTGACCTTTGACCCCAACATATCAAAACAATCTTCCAAGTTAAGTTGTATAGCCACCAAACATGCTCAAGATAACCACTGGCCAAGACCCATGGGCTATATGTCAATTGACCCTACATGACCTGACCCACAACTATGCATTCCCTAACCATCCCAATTGATGGTTACTGCATCATTGATGCACTCGTTTTAATTACTTGACAAAAAAGACAAAAATCCGCGTGCGTCAATTTGAGCAACGCCAAGATTGTTCAAAGTTGGACATAAATCGCGATTTTTAACAAAAAAACAAAAACTAAAAAATACCGACCCTGGATTTTGATATGCTCTATACGATGCATTTCATTTCTTACCTGTTGCTGATATGGAATTCGAGTAACTGGGAACCGGAAATCACGAATTATCGCCGAAAGTGAACACAGAGAAAATCGCCATTTTGTCCAAATATTGTCCCGTTTCGCTACAAAATATAGCATTATTCCAAAGCACAAGCGTTTTATCTCTGAAACAGCTTCTGCACCAAGTCAAACTACTTCATCTGGGTTCTTATGATCAAAATCCAACAATTTATGATGCTCAAATCGTGAAATTAAAAAATTCCATTCTGTTTGCAAAAGCAACTCACGCGGGCAGCCATTTTACAATTGGATACAAGTTACCATGGGTATGCGTCATCGAATCGATGCATTAAGGCGTTCCTGATGCGCTCATTACTTCTAACTTTTGCTCTCGCGCGCCGAATAGCACAGACGCGTATTACGGAACACGCGAAATTACCCGCCGTTTTGCAGTTCAGCCCATGGGAGTTTTTTTTTGGGTCAAAATGCGTAACATAGTAAAAGCAAAATGAACAAAATATGAGGAAAAATGAATATTATATAGATTCTGTTAAAATATATGGAAAGAAAACATGTTAATGTCATTAAACATGAACAAAAGTAACAACTGGCCATTTGACTAAGTTCCTGCCTTAACGCCCACCTTAAAGGTGCGTGTTCCGATCGTCTTTGCCCCCCCCCCCCGATTTACCCGGAAGTAGTATCGATTTTGATATCAGATGAAAGGCCGTATTTTTCTCATTGTCGTCCTGAAATTTGAGCCCTCAAATCCATTTCATTCCAAATAACAAAAAATGCCGTTTTAGTGGTTAACCATTAGCACAGTTTCTAAAACAGCTGTGAAAATATAAGCAATTCTTAAACATCTGTGAAAATGTAAGCAATTTCATTGGTTGATGCCCGGGTTTAATTCGTTTAATTGAACCCAGGTAGTACGCGCTGCGTATTGAAGTTATTTTTAGGTTGAAGCGCTCGCGTCATACCGCGTTTTGCTACTTTCGCGCGCGCCTGTCTACGTTGCGTCTCGTTGCGTATGATCGTTGCGTTCAACGGGTTGTTCGATTGTTGTCACTAGGTGGTGGCAGTGCTTTCTTGTTGTATTTAAGCCGTAAAGCATCGCGAAATTGGGTTAAAGATTACCTTAAATGATACAGATGTTTAAGAATGAGAATAAAATATGATTTTGGGAACCGGTACTCTCTTTACGACGAATTGAACCCGGCGACACCATTATTTTTGCGTGGAAGAACTCGGCCTCCGGCCTCGTTCTTCCACTTAAAATAATGGTATCGCCTTGGGTTCAATTCGTCGTAAAGAAAGTACCAGTTCCCAAAATCATACCTTTATTCTCTATTCTTAAACATCTGTGAAAATGTAAGCAATTTCATTGGTTGGTGCCCGGGTTTAATTCGTTTAATTGAACCCAGGTAGTACGCACTGCGTTTTCAAGTTATTTTTAGGTTGAAGCGCTCGCGTCATACCGCGTTTTGCTACTTTCGCGCGCGCCTACCTACGTTGCGTCTCGTTGCGTATGATCGTTGCGTTCAACGGGTTGTTCGATTGTTGTCACTGGGTGGTGGCAGTCCTTTTTGTTGTATTTAAGCCCTAAAGCATCGCGAAATTGGGTTAAAGATGACCTTAAATGATAAAGCTGTTTAAGAATGAGAATAAAGGTATGATTTTGGGAACCGGTACTCTCTTTACGACGAATTGAACCCGGCGACACCATTATTTTTGCGTGGAAGAACTCGGCCTCCGGCCTCGTTCTTCCACTTAAAATAATGGTATCGCCTTGGGTTCAATTCGTCGTAAAGAGAGTACCGGTTCCCAAAATCATACCTTTATTCTCTAAATTTCATTGGCTGATGCCCGGGTTCAATTCGACATTCTTAAACAGCTGTGAGAATGTAAGCAATTTCATTGGCTGATGCCTGGGTTCAATTCGTTTAATTGAACCCAGGTAGTACGCGCTGCGTATTGATGTTATTTTTAGGTTGAAGCGCTCGCGTCATACCGCGTTTAGCTACGTTCGCGCGCGCCTGCCAACGTTGCGTCTCGTTGCGTTTGGTCGTTGCGTTCAACGGGTTGTTCGATTGTTGTCACTGGGTGGTGGCAGTCCTTTTTGTTGTATTTAAGCCCTAAAGCATCGCGAAATTGGGTTAAAGATGACCTTAAATGATAAAGCTGTTTAAGAATTAGAATAAAGGTATGATTTTGGGAACCGGTACTCTCTTTACGACGAATTGAACCCGGCGACACCATTATTTTTGCGTGGAAGAACTTAAAATAATGGTATCGCCTTGGGTTCAATTCGTCGTAAAGAGAGTACCGGTTCCCAAAATCATACCTTTATTCTCTAAATTTCATTGGCTGATGCCCGGGTTCAATTCGACATTCTTAAACAGCTGTGAGAATGTAAGCAATTTCATTGGCTGATGCCTGGGTTCAATTCGTTTAATTGAACCCAGGTAGTACGCGCTGCGTATTGATGTTATTTTTAGGTTGAAGCGCTCGCGTCATACCGCGTTTTGCTACTTTCGCGCGCGCCTGCCTACGTTGCGTCTCGTTGCGTATGATCGTTGCGTTCAACGGGTTGTTCGATTGTTGTCACTGGGTGGTGGCAGTCCTTTTTGTTGTATTTAAGCCCTAAAGCATCGCGAAATTGGGTTAAAGATGACCTTAAATGATAAAGCTGTTTAAGAATTAGAATAAAGGTATGATTTTGGGAACCGGTACTCTCTTTACGACGAATTGAACCCGGCGACACCATTATTTTTGCGTGGAAGAACTTAAAATAATGGTATCGCCTTGGGTTCAATTCGTCGTAAAGAGAGTACCGGTTCCCAAAATCATACCTTTATTCTCTAAATTTCATTGGCTGATGCCCGGGTTCAATTCGACATTCTTAAACAGCTGTGAGAATGTAAGCAATTTCATTGGCTGATGCCTGGGTTCAATTCGTTTAATTGAACCCAGGTAGTACGCGCTGCGTATTGATGTTATTTTTAGGTTGAAGCGCTCGCGTCATACCGCGTTTTGCTACTTTCGCGCGCGCCTGCCTACGTTGCGTCTCGTTGCGTATGATCGTTGCGTTCAACGGGTTGTTCGATTGTTGTCACTGGGTGGTGGCAGTCCTTTCTTGTTGTATTTAAGCCGTAAAGCATCGCGAAATTTGGTTGAAGATGACCTTAAATGATAAAGCTGTTTAAGAATGAGAATAAAGGTATGATTTTGGGAACCGGTACTCTCTTTACGACGAATTGAACCCGGCGACACCATTATTTTTGCGTGGAAGAACTCGGCCTCCGGCCTCGTTCTTCCACTTAAAATAATGGTATCGCCTTGGGTTCAATTCGTCGTAAAGAGAGTACCGGTTCCCAAAATCATACCTTTATTCTCTAAATTGAACCCAGGTTGTACGCGCTGCGTGCGTATTGACGTTATTTTTAGGTTGAGGCGCTCGCGTCATATCGCGTTTTGCTACGTTCTCGCGCACCTGACAACGTTGCGTCTCGTTGCGTATGATTGTTACGTTCAACGGGTTCTTCGATTGTTGCCATTGGGTGGTAGCAGCCCTTTCTTGTTGTATTTAAGCCGTAAAATATCAAAATATCGTGAAATTGGGTTAAAGATGACCTTAATTAAATGATATAAAGCTGTTAAAGAATGAGAATAAAGGAGTGATTTTGGGAACCGGTACTCTCTTTACGACGAATCATTATTTTTGCGTGGAAGAACTCGGCCTCCGGCCTCGTTCTTCCACTTAAAATAATGGTATCGCCTTGGTTTCACATATTGAGAAACGGGCCTATCATTTTCTCAAATAGCTCTCTGCACACAACTCAGTGCATTGTGAGTGAACTCTTCCTTATCTCACCACCGCCCAAGGACAGTCCATTACTAGAGTAATGAGGGATGTACACAGGCCATGTTCTGAAGTGTTATGAGTGAACTGACTGTGGTGTTGGTGTAGAAACTTGATGTAACCTTTATTGACAACTTATGTTGCCAATTGATAATTTTATTAAAAAAAAAAAAAAGCAAATAATAACAAAAAGTGCTGAAAAGTAATCAAAAACATGCTGCTATATTACACTGTATTTAAATCACAACATGCTACATATTAGCCATAGAATAACTTTGAATTAAATTATATGAATGAATAATAATAGACATGTTTTTTCATGTAGGCACATCCAATTTTTCTGGTTGGCAGAAATACATATGAAATATGCCTACAGTTTATCAATTTAAGCCAAAGGAAGTAATTTCGACTGTCATAACTGGATAAAGAATAAACAAGCAGCAGCAAAACTGTATAATAATGACACAGGAATGCGTGTGCCTGTAGCATTGACCCACGGGCAACGGCCACACCTCGAGTAAGTAGTGCAGCAGTGTCACACTGACACGCCGCTTTGTACACGCTGGCTACTGAGCGGGGTGGGTAGATGCATTGGGTTTGATTTAAAACCCACTATGAGCAAGAGGTTGTTCAACCTTCATATCCATATGCTTTTAGATATTACCACGACCCACATTATGAACTTCGTAAAGTCCGTTTGAACTGGCATCGTGGGACCTTCATAGCCAACGTTGTGGCATTGGAATCCTGATAAATGGGCAAAATATGTGACTTTTGCATTTCTCAATTGCAAAGGACATTGCCGGATAAGGATTGAAGAACGCCCTCTATAGTTTTCATGAGAAAGGCTATTTGAATTTGAAATATTCCCCCACTAAAGCGACATGCTCACAAAGTTTACCTTTGCTTGGTTTTCAAAAAATCAACTTTTACATAACGTCTCAAAAGGGTCTTTTTTAGAGAATAAAGGTATGTATTTGGGGAACGGTACTCTCTTTACGACGAATTGAACCCAAGGCGATTACCATTATTTAAGGGGGAGAACGAGGCCGGAGGCAAGGCCGAGCGAGTTCTTCCACGCAAAAAATACTGGTGTCGCCGGGTTCAATCGTCGTAAAGAGAGTACGCCGGTTCCCAAAATCATACCTTTATTCTCATTCTAAAACAGCTTTATCATTTAAGGTCATCTTTAACTCAATTTCGCGATGTTTTATTACGGATTTTAATACAACAAGAAAGGACTGCTACCACCCAGTGACCAAAATCGAACAACCCGTTTTGAACGCAACGATCAATACGCAACGAGACGCAACCGGTTGGCATTCGCGTCGCGAACGGATCAAAACGCAGTATGACGCGAGCGATTCAACCTAAAAATAACATCAATACGCACGCGTACTACCGTGTTTATCATTAAACGAATTGTAACCAGGCTCAGCCAATGAAGTTGCTTTACATGGGGCAACACTCAATACTCAGCTGTTTACAGAATTAAAATATAAATACAGGCTTCAATGGTAATGGAAATTTCAAAATTTGAACGCCTTTCCCTCCCCCCCAAGAACCAAAAGCCCACTTTGCAAGGATGTGTGTTATATTAATTAGCCAACATATATTGAGTGGCATCTGGTTCTTGGGGGGGGAAAGACCTCATTTTTTGCATTGTGTTTTTTGGGGGGTCCTGAACAGTAAATGGAATTGCCAAAAACAACACACCCTATACATACATACCACACTACATAAGGCTGCTAATCGCCGGGCTCAGTTCATTAGCCTGGGATGGGCATGCTTGTTAACAACCGCTGACCCTGCAGGTTCTGGTATCATCAATATACTCAAATGCAGGTGTTGTATTTGCTCAATAGCACTTTTTTGAATAAAGCTATTATACCCCTGCGCCATGTGAATTGGGATTTTAATAGTGTGATTGCGAGTAAGCTGCGCATGATATAAAGCGCGGTCATGGCCATTACGATTGCGGGTCATTGTGTTGCATCAATGAGTTTGCTTGGTGTGAAGACGATTATATAATCCAAATCTTGGCACTGCCATTGCACTACATCAGCATAAGTTATGGTATTTGGTATTGTTTGTGCCTCATGTAGCCTCTTGTAGCTTCTGAGGACATAATGTCTATCTAGGCATCATTTACAAGCTCCATAACAACGGCAGCTATGCAACATCTCCTGTTTTTCTTTCTTCATTTAAGTCATAACCTGGTTAATTGCATAACGGAGGCGTGCTCAAGCTTTGCTTTTTCCAGAGAGCATACCCTGAAGTTTCTCAGACTTTTTGTATTTTTTCTTGAAGAAGTGTAGTTTGATGATATAAAACCACCTTGCTACATGATAAAGTACTTGTAAACACCCAAGTCCAAAATTTAATGATGAACTCTCACCATAATGAACTATAGAGGAGAGGGCCTTCATTCATTTCTATTCCGGCGATGTCCTTTTGCCAACCATGTCTTTCTTTGATTATTAATTTGCAAAAGAAAACAGAGCATCTTTTTTTAGAAAATAGTAGCAAGAGTTGACTTATTCACTCTGCATGCTGTCGATTGAACCAGATTTATACCTCAACCGCCCTAACACTTGGTGGATAATTTTTTAGCATGACTGTACTGCTTTGATGAGGAGTTTACCGTGTACACTTGAAAGTGCATGCATGTAAAGGTGTACTGAGAAGGATTGTCCCAATTTTCGTCGTCAAAGAAGAGTACAGGTTTCCAAAAATCATATCTGTATTCTCTAAGTATTGAATAGGGTTTGCAACATGCATATTGCGTCACCATCAAACCGTAAGTTTGTGTTCCCACGGTACTTTATGGGTTGTATGTGGCAAGTGCCAGGCTCTCATATCAATAGAAACACAATACACATAAATCGGACAGCACCTTAAAACTGATACTCTGTTCGATCCCAAGTTTGAGGGTGACGTCACTTCGTTTAGGGGTTTCGCACCCTAAAACGCACGCGTCGATTTTGGTATTGCAGCAGTTACGCACGCGAACAAAGTCGGCACAAAATCACACGCTTGAGCGAATGCGAATGCAGATTCGCGTCTGACTCACCCTCAAACTCTTGAGATTAAACAAAGTAATTTCAACTTTGAAGTCGGCCATATTGGATATCGCTTACCGGATACCGAGTGGCCAGTGTGGCAGGAGATATGGTCCGCCGGTCTCACAGTCCGATAACAATGGTGAACAATATGGGCAATCGATTCAGTTGACATTCCGTTGTCGTGTATGGAGCCCGGACTCTGGCTCATGTCTGACCATATCTCTTTTTACACCGGTACTGAGTGAAGTTTTCATAGCTGAAATTAACTGTCTTTTTCGAAACAATTTACAATTTGATGAGAACGAAAACGGTGATTCGGAGAGTGATTTGCACGCAAATCTGTTTATGCGAGAAGGGCCGTCATACAATACAGTCACAGACACAATGCAGCACTGATACCCTGATATTTTTATTTGTTTTGATTTTAGTTGCAATAGATAGCAGGTCCCCCTCTTTCCTTTGATACTAACATATCATAATGTCTCTACATGATGGAAAATGTTGAAGTGTTACAATTTTATTTATGAGCCAGTAAATTTGCAAAATATCATTGTTTCTTCCTATATGAAGTATTTTCATACTTTATTACCTTATGACGTTATAGTGACGTCATCATTGGTTTCTACATATTTTGATACCAATGGAAAGAATAACTCTAAGCTATACTGTAGGTACCAAATTTATAGGAATTGGGTGTTCAATAAAGAAAATTGAAGGGTGTGGTACCCCCTTCCGATGTGTTGTACCAATAAATTGCTCAGGTAGACAAGGGTTAATAAGCAATAGCTTAAATGATGAAATGACATGCTATTGGGACGTTTTCCATTAATTTCAGAACAAAATTTTTCCTGATCTTTCAATTTCTTCATTGCCACCATGATTTACATCATGTTATTTGAGGCGGGCTGAACTTTCCCAGTATGCCTCGGAGAGGTGATGACAACTGAAATCTTTTCAACTGCGAGACAATATATAATAATGGCCCTGCACTCCCAGATGAAAAGGAATCTGAAGTGTTGTTCTCCACCGCATACCGGGGTCATATACAGTGTGAGTCAAATGATTGTTCCCCGATTAAACAAAAAATATTAAAAATATTTGTAATCTTTTTAGAATATTATTATATACTTTATATTAACAAATAATTACTTCTTAATCACCATGTCAAAAGTCCCGAGATTCATGCATTTTATTTTCAAGTTATGGCCTCATTTATAGAGGGCTCCCGAAATGCCGCGTGTACAAATTTAGTACAGTAAACCATAGAAGATGAGTAAACATGTTAACAGTGTAATTCACAAACCAGGATCCAGAAAAACGAGATAGGCAAAGAACTTTCATGTTTGTTGCATTTATTCACCATAGTGAAGCACAAAATTATTAATATTTATTAATATTTATCATGAAAGAAAATTGTTCCAAAAAAAGTAAAAAATCTGACCTTTGACATTTAGCCAACTAACGTGTATCTGGTTTTGGTGTGTATTTTGCAATATCTTTTTGTTTTGTCTTAGTTAATAGTTAAAAACGAGTTCATTCCAAACCTTGACGAATTCTAAACAGTAAAAATATAATTGCACTTGTTGTTGCATTAATCCCAACCTAATAACTGACCTGTGTTATACTCATTGGGCATTTATTACCATTTATCCACCAGAGTGTGTAAAGCACACATTAGGTATCCCACTTGAAATTTGCGCTTCAATTACCAAATCAAAAGAATCTTGTACGAAGGCAAATCTGATTACCTTTGTTTAAATGAGTGCAGATATTGATTGCCTGAACCAAAATTCAAAATTTTTGTGAAAGCTATTTAAATATACTTTTGAGGTATTTAGAATTTTAAGAGCTACCTTGCACAGTTTGATAAGAACAAATCAGGATATTTGGGGAACAATCATTTTGACTCACACTGTAATACAGTGTTCGTGTGACTGAGTGTCCTATCGCCCATATGTCTATTGTGTTCTCCATTGAGTGCTATTTGCATCATTTGTTTCAGCACTGTACCCAAATTGCCTCATCTTCAAGGTCACGGTTATTTCGTACATGATGTTGCTATGGTAGCCAGGACACTTCTCTCTAATGGGGACACTCAGTTTCTTTACACCGGGTCGATTGTTGAATACCTTTAACTCCATTGTTTGCTGAAGTCAATGCGTATCCACTGGTCACTGATATGTAGAAATGAACATTTTCTAGAAAATGTGTCAGTTTTATTTGCGGGAACAGACGCTCTATTTCTTGTTTAGAAAAGGAAGCAAACTAGACATACGAGCATGGACTGATCATTCTGGATACCTCTAATTTAATTTCACAACACAGTTCTAAATGAATGAAATATAAATATTAATCCCCGATGTAATTCGCATCATACATCTTTCCAGCGTCTTGGTATCGTCGTAAGCTTTTGTTACATCTTTTTGTCGTTTATTTGAATTATAATGTACTTCATTGAAAAACCAATACAGAAACTACGTTAATTTCTGCTGTGATTGTTTCCTTACAGAGCACGCGTTTGCCACGAAAATGGCTTGCTATTGAGTCGTTGTTGAAGCAGGAGTTTACTCCAAAAAGTGACGTATGGGCCTTTGGGATACTACTGTGGGAAATGACTTCCAGTGGTAAGAAATAATTTTATACAATGACTGCCACAAGACTGCAATAAAACTGCCGCAAACTCTTGTAACTGTAAAACAAAAGTCACTGGTTCTTTACATTGATTAATATAGTTTAAATTAGTTATCTTTACTGATATATTTGAACAATAATGTCCAGTAATTTCAATTTCAGGGCAGACACCTTACCACGACATAGAAAACCGCAATTTACTGGAGCAACTACAGCATGGTTACAGGCTGCGAGCGAGTGCTGCAATGCCCAAAGAAATGTATGCACCAAATGTTATATTATTTTCATCATCTTACAATAATAGAACTCATTCTAAAAAGAGTCCGGGTGGGAACGCATATACTATAGCATAATTTAGACATTTTCAAATATATACAGGGTGCCACTGATGAAGAGTTGTTGGAAGGAAGAGCCCGATGATCGTCCGAGTTTTAGCGAATTGAAACGTCAGCTGGAAACCGCGATGAAAAAAGATATGGTATGTATGCGTGAGGTGTAGAAACTACAAAAACGAACCCGAAAGAAGTATTTAGAATGTAGTTGAATGATGCTTGCATTAGAGGGATTGAGTTGCTGATAGTTACACACTAATTTTTTTTTAATTAAAACTTCTCCGTGGAAATTTGTCTCAGGCTGATAAAAATAAATATAAAATAGTGTGTTGAAAGTTTTAAAGAATACGTGTTTTTTTAAACCGCATGAACTAAGGTCAACAGTCGATCCAATCATCTACAGGCAAATTCTTCAACACATTCGTCACAGCAATTATACCCTGCACGCGACTCTCTGCCAAAGAAAAAAAGAATAAAAATGGACAACCTCAAATTCTCTCAACCCCACCAGAACAGAACTGCCAGATCCATGGACATGAAAAATCTAGTCATCACTAGTCCAGATTCCCTTCAACTTACGGATGAGGAGAGGTCTGTCCTCTGCAAGGGCTTGAACGTTATTCCTCTAAAAAGCCACACGCACATGATGCAGACCCGACTTGACGCTGAAGCTTTCTTTCGTCGCTTACGTCTGAAAGCCCTTTTCCGTGGTAAACCTACTACTGATAGATAGCGACGTATTCGAGAGACTTCAGCGCCAACCATCTGACTCTTGACCAAATCATCGACAAATTAACTCGTGACTTCAACAACTACCTTCTCAAACCCCGCAAATGTACCTCCACAAATCTGACACCAGGAGAACAGAAATCCATACAATCTCTTCGCAATAGGAAGGATAAAGCCGGCTGATAAGGGCGGCGCCGTAGTTGTCTGGTCCCGTGATCTTTATGTTGCCAAAGCCATGCGTCAACTTTCAGATAACACCACATATCAGCGTCTTTCCAAGGACCCGTCTGAATCCTATAAACGAACTGTGAAATCAACTGTACATCAACTTATCAAGACGGTGAACTTCCTGCCACTGCCACCAATTTGACCAACTCCAACCCCGACACTTCTGCGTTCTATATGTTACCGAAGATACACAAACCCGGCAACCCGGGAAGGCTAATAATTTCGGCCGACAGCTGTCCTACGGTTTTTATCGCCGAGTACCTCGACCAAATCTTTCAACCTACGGTTAGCCAGCTTCCCACTTACATAGAAGATTCCTCACATGCCCTACGCATCCTCAACGATTTCCAAACCTGCGACGCATGCACGTTTTTGTTTACCATGGATATTACTTCGTTGTATAACTCAACTCCTCACAACGAAGGTCTCTCCGCTCTTAATTCTACCTCGATCCCCGCACCAAAAGTTCCATCTACCGCTACCATTCTGCGCTTGACAGAGCTTGTGCAGACTCACAATAACTTCACCTTACATGATCAAGTAAGTCAATATATTCAAGTCAAGGGCTGTGGGGTCAAAGGTCGGCTGCGGATACGCGTGCCTCTTCGTTGGTCACTTTGAGGAGCGATTATTCTCATCATACACTGGTATTCTCCCCCACCTCTACAAGAGGTACATTGATGATGTTTTAGAGGCCATGTGTGGACCTCGTGCGGATCTTGAACACTTTATTAATTGTAATTTTTCTCCGACGCTCCAGTTCACTTGGCATATTTCCACGGACACTATTAGTTTCCCCGACTTGCATTATTTCCATTAAAGAGGACCATATTTCACTAGCATCCATTACAAGGACATGAACCCTCGTAACTACCTTCTGTACCATCGATCCCACATTGCAAAGATTCAATCCCCTATGCGCAATTTAAGCGGCTTCGTCGTATTTGCAGTGAGGAACCGGACTTTGAAACCCAGTCCAAGAGCATGTCTAGCTTCTTTGACTCTCGCCAATACCCCGCATAACAACTGAATCTGGGCCTACTATTTCCCTTGGTCTCAAGATCATCTCGGGGCAATATTTCTCACCATCTCCCTCATGAACAGTCTATATTTGTATACTATTGTCTACCAGTGGCAGTACTGATTACAACCGTCATCGGGCAGAACAACTCCTGATAGACTAGACACGCTAAAACCACACGGCATCAACATTAAGTTTGACATTTTTAAACGCGACTGGCTCCTAGACTAGTCATCAGACTGTTTGCTCTTATTATCATTGACTGTTTGCCTGCATTTTTGTTATGTATGTATTTGACCATCCTTTAAATCTTAAAATCAACTTATGGGGCGGTCAAATACATTATTGTCCCCTTAAAAGTCAATGACCTGTGGTGTGCGCATGCGCGGCAGTAGCAGTTCACTCTCGACATCTTCGTGAATTACTGCCTTGAAAAACCGATATTTAAATAACTGTTGAATTTTGTGGGACTTTAAACATCATAAAAAAAGCTTGGTTTGGGCATATTTTGCGATACTTACGGTTCTTCGGGAGAAATTTCCAGCTTATTCCATTTCCATCGGATTGATCGTCGTCGGCCATTTTGACACGTGTAATTTACCATTGTACTGGACTGAGCAGTTTGTTTTTCTTCACCGTGTGTTGTGAAAATCTAACTATGGCGTGCTAATTAGCAGCTTGTGAGGGGACGGGCCTGTTGTGGAAGGAGTAGCACGGCTTATGCGTCCGGTTGTCTCCCGCTGGGGATTTAAATTCTTTGTCCATTCAGGTTTTTTCTCCTTTCAATAGTGGATTTTGTGAGCATTGTGCTGTTCATGATATACCAGCACACCCGGTAAACCTAGGGGTTCCAAGTACTCAAAATGGAGGGGACAGATATTGATTCTTCATTCCCAGCTATGAATGAATGATCCCCCCACCCCATACAGGGTTGCATATGAATATGACGTGCATCTATTCACAGGTCCTCCACTACTCATACCAGGGCTGGTACTCATACTTTTTGTACTCATGTATCCAACTTTACGAACAACATACCAAGAAACTCAACGGGCGCGATGGCTCATGGTTGAACATACTGTTCAATTTGTCTTTGGCAAATGGGCCTGACAAAATACATATAAGGCCCCATGTCACTAGGGGAAATGCAGAAGATAGCAAAAATTTGCGAATCCGTGAAAATTACTGTAAATTTCCTCAAGATCTTCACCCAAAATTGCGAGATCTGTTGCTGTGCAATTTGGGCAGTTTTGAAGATTTTCGAAGAGAGCGTTCGCCGGACTTTACCGCTTTTTCCCCCCAGCGACATGGGGCCTTTGGACCCAAAAAAATCAGGTATTAGGTATATGTGATGCACTCTGACAGGGCTTGTTTAACAAGTCTCACAAACATCCCTTGGGACCGCATTAATGGTATTTAGGGGCCTACAGCCTCTCTGTTCCCGCCGTTTTGATTGAAATGCTTATAACGAAGCCGTGTTGCGATTTTGTGGTGTGGTGTTTTGGTGTTAATTGTGGGGCAGATATATATTAGCACCTACGACTGGGTATTAGGCGGATTGGTCGTTTTTTTCTTAAGTAGTCGTAGTAATGTACAATTTAAATGGGAAATACGTCGATTATCAAGGGAAGTTAAATAGTGATTGCTTCGAATATGGCAATCCCAGGGACAACAATCGGTTTGATTTGTGATTTTTGTGTATGTGTGGGTGGGGTGTTGTGTGGGTGTGTGGGGGGATGTTGCTTTGGATGGGTTGTGTGGGGGGTTACCTGTTCGATGTAAAAACATTATTTTATTCGCCTTTTTTTTTTTAAGTACATATAAAATCCTTTTTTGTTCGACAAGTCAATGTTAAATTTTGATTTTAAACAAGTCGGAACTAGGTCTATTTTTGGTTGCAACTCATCTGACTGAAAGTGATTTTACGATTGTGTTTAGCACCTGAATAATCGCTTACGGGGCCTGTACGGGCCGATTTATCCTACAGAATGATATGTTTTCCTTACTAACGACAAAACTAACAAGTTCAGTTAACTCCTTAGCGAAACCTATACGGCTATCGATTTGTAATCGAATAGGTGATGGATGCACCGATATGAAAAAGGTATTGTATTTGTTGCTTTTTTGCATAAAAAAAATTTCACGGGTGTTTTTATGCTCCGCTAGGGGCCTTGGTGAACACATAGTGTCAAAAAAGTTTGTTTAATTTAGGCATAGAGTCAATGAAGATAAATGGGACACATAGTCAAACATTTTCTCATCAGGCACCATGTCAATGGCGGGAAAATTTGCAGAAGATAGGCGAAAAATTTGCGAATCCGCGAAAATTACTGTCATTCTCAAGACTTTCACAAAATTGCGAGTACTGTGCTGTGCATTTTGGGGCAGTTTTTTGAAGGATTTACGAACGAGTTGCCGACGTTCCCTTTTTTTTTTCCCCAGGGACCCATGGGGGCCTTTTGGATAAAAATCAGATATTAGGTATAAGTGATGCAATGAAAGGCTGGGTAACACGTCTCAACAAACATCACCTTGGGAACCCACCCCCGGAAACGACTGAAGTGATATTTAGGGCTTACAAGCCTTCTTTTTCCCGCACGTTTGAGTGAATGCTATTTATACACGACGCAAGTGTGTTCGTGTGTGCGAACTTAGGGGTGGCGGGTTAGCTTAATGGGGACAGCTTAGATTAGCACATAGACTGGGTATTAGGCGATAGCGTAGAATGGACATAATTAAAATGGGAATACTTCGATGTATCAAGGAATGTTAAATAGGGATTTCTTCGATAGTGTGCCAAACTCTCCAGGGAACAATCGGTTTGATTTTGGATTTGGTATGTGTGGGTGTGTGTTTGTGGTGGTTGTGTGGGCGGGGGAGGGGGGGTATGTGCTGGATGGGCTGTGTGGGGTACTGTTGATTGTAAACACATTTATTATTGCGCTTTTTTTTTAAGACATATAAAATCCCTTTTGTTCTGAAAAGTCAAATGTTAATTTTATTTAACAAAGTCGGATCTAGGTCATATTTTTGGGTTGCAATAATCTGAAAGTGATTTTAAGATTATGTTTACGCACTTTTTGAAGAATTCGCTCTACGGGCCTGATACGGGCGCTTGTATCCTCCAGAATGCTATTGTTTTCCTTCTTTATAAAGAAAACAAGTTCAAGCTAATTCCTTACCGAAACATAAAGGACTATCGATTTTGTAATCGATCTATGTGATGGAGAACGATATGAAAATGTATGTGATTTACTTCTTAATAAAAAATTCACGGTGTTTATGTCCCTAGGGGCCCTTGTGTGAACCACATACGGGTCAAAAAATGTTGTTTTAAAGTTAGCATAGCCAGCAATGAAGAAGATAAATGGACCCATAGTCAACATTTTTCTCATCAGGCCCCATGTCACTGGGAAAAATGCAGAAGATAGCAAAAAATGTGCGAATCCGCGAAAATTACTGTAAAGTTCCCTAAGTTTTCACAAAATTGCGAGAGCTGTGATGGGCAATTTGGGCGGTTTGAAGGAATTTTGAAAGAGTTGCCTACTTTCGCTTTTCCCAGAGTGGACATGGGGCCTCATATACAACACTCAAGTTTAAATGGTACCTATTTCCATTAATTCATCTCTCCAAAAAAACATGAAATTCACCAAACAAGCGAATAGATTGAATGTTGTGCTACTATGGGTCTTTTTATTGCTCATGCAAGCAGGGGATTGCGAAGTAAACCCGGGCCCTCCAGGTATGACTCGTGTGCCAATGTCCCCCAGGCTTAGTCTGTCACAACCTTGCACTGGGAACAAAAACCATCCAATGTGACGAGTTTGATGGTTTGTACCATACTCCTGTATGGGAATAACACAGTCAACTATAGGTGCTTTGGGAACTCCAACATCTCCTGTACGTGCTGCCAGTGGGCCTCCCTAATTTCAGCAACTTCACAAGCACTTCTTTGTTTAGCTCCTCAATTTCAATCGATTTTTCCAATAGTTTTTCGAGTCTTAGTAACATTTCAAATGATATGGTGCTCTCCAATTCGCCACCGCCCGCCTGGCACGTCAATTTCCCCAATTTGTCCAAATACAATGCATCCAAATCAAGAAACGCCAGCCTAAAGAAAAATTAAAAGGTCTCTTAAGGTAAGGGTGGTCAACTTTGAAATGTCAAAAACAAGTCCTCTAGCTTGGCAGCGTGCTTAGCAAATCATCATTGTCCCTGGATATAATACTAGGGAACAGAAACAGGGTGAACCCGGATTCGCAATGAATTGTCCCCTGATAACTTCCGTTATCCGAAGGGACAGGAAGGATAACTTGGTGGGGGGGGTGTTAGATAAAGCGTGAAAAATGACCCTGTGTGTACCACCAAAACCTTACAATGGGACACACTGTGAATTTTATGGTTCAGATTAAAATGCAGGTATTAAGTTTATTTAACTATTGGCACTTTCTATCGCCCTCCAAATCAACTGACCAAATTATCGGAACGATGAGAGTTTTACCTGTACCAGTTCACAGGATCCGCATAAAGAACATAATATGTCTATAGTGATGATTTAACTAGGATGCATTGACTGGCCCACTAAAACTACTAACCTGGGATTCCACTTAAAATCTGATCAACAATTATTGACATGATGGACGACTTTAACCTTGATTGAACAAGGTGAGAGAAACCAACAAAGAAAAAACACATTCTTGATTTATATTTACCAATAATCCAACTCTAAGTTTAAAGTTCTATCATCATACATACCAGGGGCTTAGTGACCATGCCGGTTACGCAATGGTAACTGTTGCTTACCCGCCCAGTTTTGTTGTCATCAAAAACCCCATAAAATCTTCCTTTATCTAATGGTTATCTGGATGGTATGAGATCTGGAACTAGTAAATTTGTAAAGCATTCTCACTAAAGGACACAAACATGAGTGATGTTGAAAGCCTATGGTCCCCCAAGTCAAAACTAAACTGCTTGAAACTATGGATACTTACATTCCATCCAATTAGTTGGGACCCAAAAGAACAACTGGGCCCTGGATTAATAAAAAAGTCCAAGAATTTTACCAGCGGAAGTCAGCGGAGGCCTTCACCAGACCAAAAAAAGCCAAAGTGAGGCTGACTGGTGTCCCCCCACTGTAGAGAATGAAAGAAGAACTCACACACGGAGACGAGAAGTCTCATAGACGCTTACTCAAAAATTTCTGTGTGCGTCTAAGAAAAATTCGGGTCCTTGCAAAAGGTAAAGAAGAGGGCTTCATCTGGCATTGCCTGCCCTGAAAGATCAGGTGTGTTGATCTCTGAAAATATAAAAAGCTTGAAATCTTAAACAAACATTCAAATCTGTTTCACCAAGGAGGACAACGGATCAATCCCAAACCTTCAAACCAAGCAACTTCCCAAAAAAAAAAGAGCTCCAATTCCTATATTACCTCTCCACTTAAGATTGAGGAAATGTTAAAAAACACCAACCCAAACCAAGCCCCATGGCCTGATAACATTCCACCTCGAGTCTTGAAAGAGTTTTGCCAATGAATTAGCGCCTATTCTGTTCAATCATATTCAGCTTCTCTCACACAGGCCCACTTGCCAGAGACTGGGAAATGGCTAATATTTCACACCTATATAAAAAGGCTGATCGCCAAAAGCATGTAATTATCGCCCTGTTTCTTCTTAGTCCGGTTCCATGTAAATCTTAGAACATGTAGTCCATTCACATTATATGAAACATTTTGACAACCATACATATTAACATCATAACGACATGGCTTCAGAGCACCCATTCTTGCAAAACTCAACTAATCCAAACCAATCCATGAACTTTACCACCATCCCTCAATAAACGTCACCAGTCTGATGTTCTTATCATGATTTTTCCAAAAGCGTTAGACTGTGTTCCTCATAATCGTTTATTGCTCAAATTAGATCATCTGGTGTAGGTGGTAAGGTCAAGGAATTGTTTGTCTGGATTCCTTAAGGGACGCAAACAGCGTGTTGTTGTTGTGAGGTGAACATTCAAACTGGAACACAGCGTTGGAACTCGGGCGTCCCCCAAGGGACGGTACTGGGTCCCTTGCTATTTTTAGCGTATATAAATGAACCTGCCAGATGACCTGCCACTGTACAGTGGCGTTCTGTTTGCAACGACTTGTGTTCCATTTATATAACATCTAGTACCCGGATGCAGAGGTTATCTCTCCAAAAGATCTAGAGACTCGTTCCCGCTTGGGAGAAACGCTGGCAAATGAAGTTCAACCCCGATAAATGCTATGCTTCTCCGAAAAACCTCCTATACCACGAATCTTCAAATCTCGTCCGCCAATCAATCCACCTACACTCTGCAACTCTGTACCTCCAGGAACACAAACTCACACATATCTTGGTGTCGACATCCAACAAGATTTGAAAAATACCCCCAATCAATAGAATCTCATCATCTGCCAGCCAAACTTTAGGATTTGTGCGCATGAACCTCCCTTTTGCCACCAAACACCAAAGCCCAACTACAAAAACGGCTTGGTGCGCCCATGTGTTGATACTGCTCTGCGCCGCAGTATGGGATCACTTACCAAATGAACACACACTGAAAATCGAAAAAACCAAAGGCGATCTGCAGAATGGTAATTCACAATTCTGATTGGAGATGTAGTGTGTCAAAACTCATACATAAACTCGAGTGGGAGTCCTTATCTACCAGGAGGAACAAACATTGAACATCCCTGCACAAAGCCTAGGGGGGCACCTAGCATCCCGGTTCAAAATTAAACCTTCAGCCTGCTCAAAGGCGAACTCGCCGTTCTAAAGCAAACAACTTCATCGAACATTACTCACGCCTTGATTGCCATAATTTTCCTTCATACCTCGAACCATTAGAGATGGAATAATTTACCAAAACCATATCGTTCAATAACAATAACCGAACCAATTAAATATCAGCATGTGTCAATTACTTCAATCAAGAGCACATCCAAGCCAAGACCTAAAAGTTTGCGTCATCAAGCATTGGCGCACATATCCATTTCCTGCAACGGTTTGTCCCACCCAGGATGTTGTGCAGTATTCAAGTAGAATATAAGAATTAAAACCTGTTGGGTTCCGTTCCGGCAATAATGAGGCTAACTTTACACTTATTCACAGGGTTGTGGGTGTCCGGGAGACCGGACGCCATACAACCTATCAGACCCTTGTTTTAGAAGCTAAAGGATCATCACACAGCCGTTTTTTGTTCTCAAAACCACTTTCAGACTGCTCCCATACTGTGGCGATTGGCCAATTTTTTCGAAAATCGTGAGCATTTTTTCTTTTTTTTCAAAAAACATGTAGAGTTTTTTGCAAGGTCTGGGCCTGTTATGTACAGTCGTCTGTAGTCCTACCCATATTTGCTAAAAAACGCTTCCAGACTGCTCATACATGACTGGTGCCGCTTGGCCATTTTTCGAAAATCGTGAGTAATTTTCCCTTTTTCACGGTTTAGTTTTGACATACCTTTACTAGCTTAGATAGCAATCCTCCTTGCTTTGGCCTTCTGCCCTCCATTTGTAGCCAGTTTTCCATTTCCCCCCGTCTTTCATACCATGTCAATTTTTTCTAGTCTTCTTTTCCGTTCCTCCGCCGCCATTTTGAAAAGCCTCTGAAAGCCTTAAAAGGTCACCTTAATACGTGTTTGATTATACTCAATGAGTATGTATCAATAACGCTTGACACATGCACACATGGGGGGGCCCTTGAGGCTATATCAAGCCTGTAAACAACCGTGCTGACAGTACTGCCCTGTGTGTTTGTTTTCTCCAGCCCTAACAGTCTTTTGGTTTCTCCAGAGAGGAAGGGAGGGTAAAGGGAATAGAAGCTAAAGACGATTAGACATCCTGGTGGTGACTCGAACCCAGGCCTCCGGCCCGCACCATTCCATGATCATGGCTGGCAGCCACGAGGGAGCGATAACTATTACGTCATCGCATCTTTTTGGACTTAGTGCATTTTCCTACTGCCTTCACTAAGGAGTGCTAGTGAGTTTTGGTAGTGATAGGGTTTATTGTGTAGTAGGATCGGGGCGGACAATAAATATAGCTTTTTCAACCTAGTAATATTCGGGACTTAAAAACTTGATACCCACACAGGGATGTGAAACGGGTGTTGGTGAAAACAGGGGTGACATTGTGGTGGTGGTTTATTCGTAGTTTGTACATGAGACCCCTCCTAATCTCGAACGAGGAAGTGGTGGTGAAATTTACTCTTATAAGAACAAATCCATATAGTGTAAACTATAGAATAATATATTTTGAAGTAAAATTCAGTAATTGTATTTGGTTTTGTTTTCAGGCTCAGGTCCGTCATTCTACGAGCGAATCCAGTTGAAAGGTAGTGTGAAATGGAAATGACCGTGTGAGGTGCTCAAGGATCATCGTGTATTGTAATTAGGCCAAAAAGAAAAGAGTTTGTCTCAGCTTCCCGCGCTTCTTCAGCTTTTAAAATTAAATTTAGCGCGTAGCTCTACGTGGCGGGCGATTTTTACAATTTTTTGTACATTTTAAAGGTACATTTTATTAATAGGCGATACTCAGTACTTTTAACACAAGTGTGTCTCAAAATGTGGGAACCAGCGATACCTAAACAAAACTCGTCACCCTAATCAGTCTTCCACAGAGGAGTGCTGCGTCGAAATACCGGGCTACTTTCTAAATGTAAACGAGTGAAAATTTCACTCCCCAAAAGAGTGAAACTCTTTTAAACCACTCCAAAATGAGTGGATTGTACTTAAAATAGCGAATTTCCACTCAAAAAAGAGTGAACATCAATCCAAAAGGAATGGATTTCCACTCGTTTTCGTGTTGTCCTTCGTTTCACTCCTCAAAAGTGTTGTCCTTCGTTTAACTCAAACGAGTGGAAATCCACTCTTTTTGGAGTGATTTTTACTCTTTTTGAGTGGAAATTCACTCTTTTTAAGTACAAACCACTCATATTAGAGTGGTTTACAAGAGTTTCACGGTCTTTTGGGGAGTGAACTTTTCTCTCGCGTTACATTTAGAGGTATGCCGAACACCCGGTATTTCGTCAGTATGACCTGCCCGTTACGGCAGGTAATCTGCCAAAACTCCCGGTGTTTCGGCAAGATTCCCTGCCGAAAATGCGGGCTACGTCAGTACCCTGCCGTCGTCAGGGTACTTTCCGACACAATGGTAGCCCCCGTGTTCTTAACTTACAGAGGCGTATCCACGATGACATATAAACCCCCGGTTGGCAACTGAGGATGAACTTTGGCGCCCCTGTGGAATTGAAAGGGCGCCCCATTCCACGTATCTTGAATATGCCGAACATATACAAAATAATTTATCGGCACGGAGCGAGCGGAAAATTGGTTTGCAATTCTGTCGGCAATGGACATTTTTGTCGGCAACACCCTATCCCCCATTGAAAATGTCCTGGGAACGCCCCTGCTGTGATACATAACATATTCAAACTTCCCACAACTAGCCGACTTACGCCGAAAAAAGCTCGGATCATAATGGCCTTCGCTACGGGTGCTTCTTTCCCGCGGTATACAACTCAAATCAGTCAGCCTCACGGTCCACGTCATCACTGTCTCTCTGGGTGACACACCACTATTAAACGGCTCAAGAACCCCCGGTCGCGTAAAATTGCTCATCTTTGGGCTCAATGTTGATTTTTTTCTAATAATAACAACGTTTTTTCGTACCCTTTCTGTTTTTGACGGCCTTTTTTCTCTATATTCCTCGGTTTTAGATTTCCCTTTTGCACCCATTAAACTTTTTTCAAGCCTTTCCTTCTTTTCTGTGTTTTTGACGAAGCCCCTTTATTTTGTTTCTATAGTCCCTTTTCTCTTGCCAGTTTCAGTTCTGTTTTCCGCGCTCCTATTTTTTCAGCCCGTTCCTTGTTCTTTTCTGTTTTGACGCCCCTTATTAGTCACCTTTAAACTTTGATATTCTTTGCGTCCGTTTCCTTAAACTATTTTCAAAACGCCTTTTCTTCAGGGTTTTGTTTTTCAGTTTTTTACGCCCTTTATTTTTTTTCGTTAGCTCCAAATTCCTTTGCTATTTTGGGCGCCCTTTAATATTCTCTTAAACTTTTTTTCAACCTTTGTGTTCCTTTTGGCGCCCCTTTTTCCTTTCTCCTCTGTTGTTCTTTCTTTTCTCTTCTCATTTTTGCTGCAACTTTTTTGTTGTCTTTGTTCACTTTTCTTTCCAATTTACTTTCACCCCCCCTTCGCTTCTCTCTATTATTTTGCTTTTCTTCTATGGTTTTTTTGGCACCCCTTCCTTTTCTCGATTGTTTGTTGCACATTGTTTATTCAATTTTTATCCCCATCTTCTTCGCCTAATTTTGGCGCTTCTTAGTTTTCCCGTCAGTTTCTTCCTTTTCTCCGCCATAAGCTTTTCTATCTCCTTTCCCTCTTTAATGTCTCCCTTCTCCCTTTTAATTTTACTTTTAATTTTCCTTTCCTCCATGCCAATCTCTAATTTTCTTTCTTTTTTGCCTTCCACTTTCCTTTTTTCTTCCCCCTTTTCCTTTTCCTTTTCTCTTCTTCTCCCTTTCCTTCTGTTTGGCTCCCCCCTTTTGGCACCGTGGGGCAGCGCCCCCAATGGCCCCATTTGTCTATGATTCCCCCCCCCCCCCAAGATACCCACTGATTTTTTACAGCGTACTGTTGTTGGATGTAATAAGTTCTTATGTTAATTAAGCTTACGGCACCTGAAGACAGTGAGTTTAACTCGTCTCCTACGGCAGGCTAAGATCCCGGGGGGGGGTTCGCGACGTTGGTTTTGGGTCGGGACGTGCCTCCGCGACTCTGGAATAGGACAGCAATAGCTATACCAAACCATTTTTTGGCCAAAAAGGGACCCCTAGCTATCCCAGAGATTCAATTTTGGGTCAAATTTAACCCAAATTTGCCATTTTCGCCGCAAATTTTTACATTTTTAAGCAAATTTGGACCAATTTTGACTAAACGATTGAAGAAATTTGACTATTTTCCAACAATTTTAGACATTTTTAGGTTTCGGCGATTGAGAAAATGTGACGAACTTGTCCACAAATTTCAGCAAAAACGACCCATTGCTATAGTCGCCAATAATTTGGCATGAAAAAAGGGGTCATTGATATACCAAGAGCCTGAAAATGGGACCCGATGTCTGTGGGCAACGCCGCTGTATGGTCATTTGTGTTGAGAACCCCCAACCCCCCCGGGGGGCTAAGATTAGGGCCTGTGGGTACACACAAACACACAATCGGTACATATACATGCTGATATTTTAACTTGCTTACACGGGGCGCAGGGACTCTATCTTCATAGGGTTTTTAGTGGGTGCTCGGCTTTACAAGACTCGTATTTCCCGTTACGATTACATACATGCTTGTTCCAAACGGCCCAAACGCCTGATTTTTACTGAGTTTCATTGAGTAGGTCCATAACCTCCTCTCCTGCCGAGAGGCGGGAAAGTTCGGCACCAACCGGGAGGGAGTTCTAGTTAGTTTGCTCGTATTCCCGGTATGGAATCTGGTGTACGTTCGTACAAAAGACTGACTGTGAATTAGACTAGACTAAGCATGGCGACAAGGTTTTGGAAGTTGATGTTTTTTGGGGTTGAGTGATATTAGGCGAATTCAAAATATATTGTAGATGATCGATGGGCCAACACTTCTTTCCTGGAGCCGTTTTATCTTTATTGCCGACAAGTGCAAGCAAACAAATGCGGGGGATTAAACGTTTGGAGTAGGCCTACCAATGAAATTCACAGTTCCAGAAGTCCATGTAGGTGAACTTATACGAATGTTTTAATACTAGGGGTTGCCGAATTTGGTTGTAGAGCATGTTCTAGACATAGACACCATATAATACAAAATAAAAAGGTTTGTGGAACGAATCCTAAGCCCCCGCACCCAAAAAAAAGACATTGGGATGTCACTGAAAAAATGTTCAGTAGCCATTTTCGTGACTCATTACCATAGAAATACGAATCGAAAGGACTGTGTCGAGCTATCCCAACTTGGTTAAAGTGCCTCTGGTGGTTCAACTGCATTTTTTTTAAATCTTGTTATGTTAGCTAAGATGTGTTTCATAAATAGTTCCTATTTTCGCAACCTGCCAGAACCCTCATAATTAGACCCACGCTATAGATGCTAATTAAATATAGCGTTTGTAACCCCACGGGGTAATGTAAAATACAACATTTGTATGATGTTATAGCTACAACGTTAAAATTTATGGCAGAAGAGAAGAAGATTTGTATGTATATAATAGCGTTTTTTTTAAACACTGTTGATTGTGAAACAAATCAAAAAACCACAAAAGTTGAAGCGTGATTCACGCGTTTTGTACCGTTTCGTATAGTTTGTATTTTTACGGCTCCGATGCTGACGTTGGTCTATAGTACCAGTGACTTGAGGCTGTCCATAGAATTGATTTTTTTGGTATCGGATTCAAAGTTTCAATAGCATTTTAGCGTGGCATTTTAAAATTTCACTCCATGAACATGCCCTCCTTCAATGTCCACACCTTCGGAAAAAATACATAAAGGTTGACACGATGGGCTGAATCTATACGTTGTTGGGACGCCCTTTGTTGTAAGCGATCAGGCAATGCTCCCTATAGTTTAACAGGCTAGTTAGAGTTTATTTCTAACAGTTCAGGTTTGTCGGAAAAAAAAAGTATTCCAAAAATAGGAACTA
Organism: Ophioderma brevispina; assembly: GCA_023653785.1. Taxonomy (NCBI): domain Eukaryota; kingdom Metazoa; phylum Echinodermata; class Ophiuroidea; order Amphilepidida; family Ophiodermatidae; genus Ophioderma; species Ophioderma brevispina. Next base: position 82,746 of record JAMKCH010040165.1, read on the forward strand.
CAATTGTTTTTTATGTTTTTGGTATCGTTACATTTTATCACACAATAAAATAAAAAGACACGTGTCTTGCAAGAGTTAATCAACGATTTCATGGTAAGTATGTTTAGATTCTTGCCTGCATTCAAGTAAACAGGTGCGGGACCGTCCCCTGTCAACGTGTGATATCACAAGTGGATCGGGGGCTGAGCGAGGGGGCTCCTGTGTACATACATGTCCACTCATTTGCTTAATGCTAGTGGGGACACTAGGATACCAGGACACAAGATAAGCTTAACAGAGCAATCAATGACGCCGGGCGTCCATTTGGACGCATTGGCGCCGTTTGATTTCCCTTCTCGGAACTAAGTGTAGGGAAATAAAATGGTTCATTTGATCCGTGACCCTGAAAACAAGGGTGAAGACACAAAATTCCCTGGCAAGTTGTACCTGATTTACTGATATGGGCCCACTTGGACGCCATCTAAGTGAATAACTCATTCTGTCGATGTGCACAAAGTTCTAACCAAGTTTGTTTTTAATTCTTTAGGAGTAGAGAACCGTCTTGTGGTCTTCCTTGTCAGTAACTGCTCGGCGGAAAGCTAATCTTACACTACCAAACACATGTGTTGCCATATATCATGTATTAAGGTTAGACCCATATCATGAATAGCCCTCAGCCCAGGGCCTTTTATAACAGACTGCTGGGGGATATAACGTCATTGAACGTGGAGGGATTTTTTCTAATGCAAAAAGTGAAATCATTCTGATATGTGTAACAATCCAATGCGATGACCTATGTCTGCAGGAAACACAGAAGGAATCGATAACCACGCCCCCCCAACCACTCCAGGCATGGTACTGGCCATCGAGAGACAACATGACTGTTGGAAGTGCTAATATATGTGAAAGCACCACAGTAGAAAACAGCCTCAATGTTGATGACAAAACATCGACGTCCTCACCAGTGAGATCAGCTCTGTATAGTTAAACACCTCCATCTAACTTCAACACACTGTAAAAAAATTCCGTAAATTACACGGGAAATTTCTGGCAGGCAGTCTTTCCAGACATTTTAGGGTAAAATTGACAGAAATTTCTGTCAATTAACGGACTTTGACAGTTAATGTACAGAACTGTTGTCTCATATACGGGAAGGAAAACAAAAAATGTGTTATTTCTAAACCGAATTTTTCGTAATTTAAAAATTACGGAACCAAAAAAAAGTCCGGAAATATTGCTGCCAGAAATGTTGAACAAATATTTCGTAAATTAACCTTTTTTATGTTTGTTGTTTTTATTGTTATTGTTTTCTAAAACAGATTAAATTTACGGAAAACATAAAAAGTTAGCCTACAAATATATTTTTAAACAGTGCACCACTCAATTCAGCTTGGGAATTCCACAAACCTCATTTTTTTCTTGGCGATTCAACGCCATAGTCCCAATGGGGCTACAATGAAAACTAAACAAGGACGGAAAGCGGGCGAAAATGGATAGACAGGCAACACCTTCTTACGTTCGTCTTCCACGGACTTAGCTGCAGCCATCTTTCATAGGTTGGAAGAAAGGTTCAACCCTGATCTAGTTTATGTACCCAAAAAATCTCTAACCTGTGTGCACGATTGTTCTGGATCCGGTTCCACTAACTCAACACCAGCGGCACAATCGGTATCCAAGTGAACGCGAGTAAGACCAACAAAGTGCCTTAAGCGTCGCTTTAACTATGGGAGAAAGCAGACTGGCAAGGATTCACTGTGAACCTGGATCAGAACGTGAAGAGAGTTGCTCCAAAAAAGCCCTAACTATGACAAATTTTGCCCAACTAGTGAAAAAGCCTGCCGGAGGATTCATACCCGGAGGGCTTTGTTGCAGGAGAGAAATGTATACCTTGCCTTTCAAAGGAGTCGTGCTTGAGAATATCAAGAGTATATTACCATGTTTAAGTGACCCTTTCTCGCTACAACAACTGCTAAAGTGAGGAGGTTTTCCGAAAGGATCTCCAAGGAAAAAGATCAAAAACTTTAATTGAATCCACCGATGACCCATAACAGCAATAAAAGCATTGGTCACCCGTCGGAATCCGAAAACACCGAGGGGATCCAACCAGAAACCTCCACAGCAGCCGAATGTTACACCCAACAAAGTTGCCCATCAACTGCGTTTAAATGGCAAGTGCAGCAAGAAGTCCAAGGAGTTCAAACTAGACAGTAAGAGGTTAGTGCGTACCCTGGTTCACTCGCCATTCAACAGGAAGATTTAGAATCCCGGGCCGGGGCATTGCTAAACTTTCTACCAGAAACAGAAGTAGGCTTTGACAACATCTCAACTGAGCAGCGGAAAAACTTCGGTCAAGTAGCAAAGAGGGAAGGCGTCTGAGCTCTACAGGTTGCGCTTGTTTCCCCAAGGTTCCCAAAGATGGAGAAAGCACATGTGTATGGCACTGCCTAAAGCCTGGGAAAAGGGTAGGGTTAAGGTTAGGGTTTGGTCTTAGGGTGCGGGTGATGCAACCATTTATACTAAGGGAAATATAGCTTATAGGGGGATTAGACCTTATGATTTGACAAATAGGGGGTTTATGTGATGTGTGTTGATGTTTTTTTTTTTTGATGGGTCATGTTAAATTATTATCAGTAACAAGAACTATAGACACCGATCCGGGACATTATCTTAATAAAATATCAGTAGTAAATCGTATGATTGACGGTGAGGTACCTAATTGTGTGTGGGGGATGCAAAAATATAGGAATCAGTGAGGTTTTAACTTTACATTGAAGCTATGGTGATCTGTAATTTTTCCAAACACATGTTTCCATTCAATGTTTCAATGAAACGGGCCCTAAAATTATTAGTTAAAGCAATCTAACCTGTCGTACAGCTGAGTCCATTGAAACACTTTTTCGTGTCGACAATCCTGTGTCGTATAGCCAATTGACATAAGAACTTATTACATTAAACAATCGACCGTATGTAATAAGGATCCTTTCTGTGCCGAACGGCACGGTGAGCTTCTGGTCTATATGGTCCAGGACCAGTTAAATTATCTCATAAAGCAGCTATTCACCTTTCTATTTCAATCGCCAACTCTTTGCACTCTTTAACTCCAAGAAACATACATCATGAAGTTAAAATTTTACGCCCTGAAGTGGTGATCAACAACACGATTTCGGATTACAAGACGGCAGAACCTCGGCTCTTTTGTCATCTTGAGGGCGCACGATTTTCAAATGTGCCAGTGTCTCTTTAATGAAACACATATTAACGGAATTAAAGCGCACACATAATCGTTAAATAGCGCGCTAGAGACGAGTTGAAAATATCTGGTCCAGGGACCATATCTTCGGCCAAAAAACTCTATCAGCGTGCCCACTACTGGGTAGCCGGTTTCGGTTTTGTTTCGGCAGAGTAACCCCAAGGGGGTGGTGAAGCCATTCAAAACCAGTCGTACGTGCTGGGCGCTGACATTTGAATATTGACGGAATAATTTTGTTTGGGTGATTGTATACACATTTATATTAATGTACACTTCGATTATTCACTAACATCCTTCGTGCAAAAATTTTATCAGTTGGTGGATTGGGTGCTATTGCGGTGGTTTTAAATTTTGTCCTACCCATGGCCACAACAACGAAATGAAATGACACGTCAGTCGTTTTGCTTTAAATAAAACCGCCTCAATGAATAACATCTTTCACCTAAGCGCGCTAAGAACCACAGCGACGTGAGTATCGGAGCACAATGTCCAGCGCACTATGATTACACCTGGCACCTCAACACATACATCAATTGATCAACTTAACCGATTAGTGGAATGCCACAGCGGCCCACACAGTATGTGGAAAGAAGCGGAGGCAGCCATTAGGTCTATTGTGTACTCTATGTTTTCTTGTGGTCGGCAAAACATGGCAGACGATGCGTTCTAAAGTGACGTAACGTTTTGCCTTCTCTATCTATATAGAACCGCTGTGTCTCTATCTATAAGAACCTCTTTTAGGGCGATTTGGACTGCAAAATGTCGACAACCCCTCCCCTCGGTTACAACAAAAACGCAAACACTTCTCTTCGAAAGATAGTAATAAATATGTTTTAACTAAAAAATGGCTGGTTGTGGTCAACCACTTTGGTGGCAGGGGTGTTTTTGGGCTAAAAAATACGTTTTTGCAGCTAAAACTTAAGAATTATCAAGATTAGTAATTTTTTAGCAAAACAAAGTTAATAATACCAAGTTTTAAACCATTGTAACAGTTATTTTTTTTATAGATATTGTTTTATTACCATTATATAAAGGGTCTAGAATTGTAGCCCCAAAAATCACCTTTGTTCTCAAAATCAGAGCAACTTTTTATCAGTGTCACCACAACGAGTTATTACCTGAACCCTTTATGCAATGTATAAAAACCTATCCAATAACAAAAAGGATACCACAAAATAAGATGTAATTATTTTACCGTTAAAAAAAATAAATAAATAATAAATTATCTCAAAAAGCAGTATTCACATTTTTCTATTTCAATCGCCAACTCTTTGCAATCTGTAACCAAGATAAAATAATAAGAGTTAAATTTACGCCTGAAGTGGTGATCAAACACACGATTTTCGGATTAGAAGACGAGCGCCCGCTCTTTGTAACTGAGGCGACATTTTTCAAATGTGCCAGTGCTCTTTAATGAACACATTAACTGAATAAAGCGCACACATAATCGTAAATAGCGCGCTATGAGACGAGTTGAAAATATCTGGCATGGACCATATCTTCGGGCCAAAAACTCATACCAGCGTTGCGCCGAACTACTGGGCTAGCCCATTGTTTCGGTTTTGTTTCGGGCAGGGGTTAAAACCCCAAGGGGGTGAAAGCCATTCAAAACCAGTCGTCCGTGCTGGGCGCTGAATTTGAATATTGCACGGAAATATTAGTGGGTGGTATAACACATAATGTCAATTAATACAAAAAATCCGGCAAAAATATCAGTTGTGGATGTTGGGTGGGGGCTTGATATTGGGTGGTTAAATTGTCTACCATGGCCCCACAACGAATGAAAGGACACGTCAGTCGTCTTTATTTAAATAAACCGCCTCAATGAATACATCTTTTCAACTAAGCGCGCCTAAGCACTAAGCGAGTGAGTATCTGAGCACAAGATCCAGGCGCATATTATACACCTGGCCACCTCTAACACATAAAAATGTTCACTTACGATAGGTATATGCAAGAAAAACAAAAAAAAAAAAAACAAAAAAAAAAAATAAAAAAAAAAAAAAACACAACAAAAAAAAAAAAAATGCGTCACCCACAGTATGTGGAGAAGCGGAGGCACCATTGATTTTCTACTGTTGGTACTCTATGTTTTCTTGTGGTCGGCAAAACATGCGAGACGATGAATTTCTAAAGGATTACGTAACGTTTTGCCTCTCTATCTATATGAACCTCTTGTCTCTATCTCTAGAGAACCTCTTTTAGTGGAGCGGTTTGGACTGCAAATTGGTCGACAAACCCCTCACCTCGGTACAACAAAACGCAACCACTTCTATTCCGAAAGATCGTAATAAATAATGTTTAAAAATGATGTTTGTGGTCAAAAACTTTTGTGGCCAGGGGTGTTTTTTGGGTAAAAAAATCACGTTTTTGAGCTAAAAACGTAAGAATATCAAGATTTAGTAATTTTTTAGCAAACACTTTTAATCTCATGCAATACTATCAATCTTCGACATTTATATTATAGATAATCTGTTTTATACAATAATAAAGGGTCTAGAATTTTAGCCCACAAATCACCTTTTTTTCCTAAAAAAAAGCATCCATTTTATCACTTTCACCACAACGAGTATTCCCTGAACTTTATGCAATGTATAAAACCTATATCAATAACAAAAGGATACCATAAAATAAGATTGTAATATTTTTACCGTAAAAAATAAATAAATAATAATTTCGCTTACTTGCAGCCCAATTTTCATTTTTCGCATAGAAATCATCCCTCCACCAAATATTTCACCACAATCCAGCATTTTCTTAATCTGTAATATTTACCTCAAATCAAGGTGATGTGTTTTGTTGTACGGGGGTAGCGGGTAACTCGAAAACAGAGCACTTTTCAAGGCTCGACCGCTGCGCTATTTGGGTAACCCTGCCCGTATGGCATGGTAGGGTAATGACGTATTCCGCATTTCGGCATGAGTAACTGCCGAAACGCCCGGTGTTTCGGCAGATACCCCTGCCGTTCGGCAAGATCATCTGCCGAAGACCCGGGCGTTTTCGGCATAGCCCGATATTTCGGCGCAGCACACCCATAGCACATCTACACTATATTGTCGGGATTAAAATACGGGATACTTCTTATCTACACCTTATAGTTGAACCTTATAATGGACCAACTTGGTAATGCAAGTGATTTTTAGAGGGCGGTCGACATGAGTTTGAAGAAAAGTTGATTTACCCAGGTTTAGCTTAATTCCGTATTAAGCTTTTTGGATTTAACACTTATTGTATAAGGGGCATACTCCGTGGGGTATACGGATAAAGGCTAATTGTAAAATATTTCACCTTGCAATATCAAAACAGAAAATTATCACCGTTTCTACGCAATAAAGACAGTCTGAATGTACTTACAGTCATGGGCGTAACAGGCGGGGGCAGGTTTCCCCTCTATGACTTTTGACCAGGAAATAACGGCTGGAAAACTGCTAAATCAGTCCCCTTTTTGCCAGCTCAATTGGGACATTTTACCTACATCGAGAAAATCTGCCTCTAAAAACAAACCGGGATATTGCCCTGTTTACCTAGAACCTGTTTTATGACCATAGACATCCCTGTTATGTTTTGTGCTTTAAGAAATTCTGAAACTATGGAACGTATATTTTGCGACCAACCATTCTAAACTGTTCCACATTATTATAGCACATCGGGCACTTTCAAGTTATAAATCTACTACTCCAATTTACTCTGTCAAATTCAAAATTGAGTGTTTTAATCAGCAAAACCCTCAAAATTAAAAAATGGTTTGCCGACTTTTATCTTGAATTGCCAACAACACTTCATGAAGGACAATCATTACAAAATATTTCATAAAATAGATTGGGTAATACATCATTATCGCCTCTTAGTTTTACACATAGACTCACAATTTCTAATGTATAAAGGTTACCTCTAAGACATATGTAAGGGGTGGCTTGCCCGCCCCTTTTCGTACAATCTGTCTGATTGGCTCATTACAAGACACAACTGAATATCCCGGTGGGTCTTGAGGAACCAATCAAAATAGTGCTTCTATCTCTGTGTAAACCCTACGCCCGCCATTCTTACAGTATAATGTGATTTAACCTGCTCATTACAATGATAGTACCTGCAAGCACAATTAAAATAGAGCTTAGATGCTGAAGATAGGCAGGTGTCTCAGGGGGTAAAGGATTTGCTTTTTATCGTCTTAATTTATTTATCAATATGTATACCTCTGAATAGCGTGGTTTCGTATGTCAATGAGACAGTTCCCGTATGATTTTTGTGCTAAAATTGACTGTCTTGCTGTTTTCATTCAATAGGGACCATACTGTCCAGAAAATGACTTGGTTCACATTTTCGGATGCTGCCCCACTTCTTCAATGGGGCGGAAATTACTACATGGAAAATTTAAAATCGAGTCAATTGTGTTTTTAATGTACATTAACATGTGTTCTTCTTCTTATAGGATTTGAAAAAGTATCATTATTTGCCTAGGTTCCGAACCATAGTTAACAGCGCCAGACGATAATGATTCATCGTTATCCTGGGGTAATATTTACCCAGTGCTCAGATTTTGTTGAAACTGGTGATAAGTTATTTTTTAATTTGTTTGTCTCACAGGATCCAAAATGTATTTTTACAGGTGTGGACATTGGTTTGCGCTAATTACATAGCAAATTGTAGCACGGGTTCATGTGTCTTGGGGTTACCAAAACTTTCACTGGATTTCGCAATGGGTGATATCACAAATCAGTTAAAATGCATTTTCTGTCAATCATTTCACAACCACTTTCAAACAACATCGGAGCATTTAGACTACCCCCAAGGTGACCTTGACCATTAGGGGGCTGTACCGCTTTAACTATAGTTTGGAACCTAGCATATATATATACTTTTTTCCTAATCTTTATGAGGAGATTACATTAAAACATAGTGTTGATTCGTTTAAAAATTTTTCCTGTCGTAATTTTCCCCCTTGAAGAAGGGGGCATCGTCCGAAAATTTGCATCCATCATTTTCTTACAGGTTAGACCCTATGAAAATCCTACTGAAATACCACCAAACCACGCTAAGTTTTGCGCTCTAATTAAGAAATAATAGTTTTATGTATCATTTTATGGACGACTGTATTCATTATTTTTTTAGTTTTTCCTGCCAAGGATACATGTATATGAGTCATTATGATTACAATATAGACCTATATGGGAATGAAGTATACTCAAGAAACGCATAATTCAATAAATAAAAGCTTTCCATGGCAAAGTCCAGTCAAGTTTTACACATGCATGTCTACGTTGGGCTTTAACAACTAATTGACGTTGAATTGGGTAGACATGTCATACGATCCCATTGATTCAAATGAAGTGTTACAATTATTGATTCCGTCATGCGTTCTGACGTTGTGCAGTAGTGCTTTGACGGAATGAATAGCAATACCTCATTTTGCACAATGGGACTTCTATTGAACCTCTACCGCAAATATAGTAAGAAGAAAATTTTTTGTGCATTTATACGCAATCATCCTGATAGGGTTTATTTTGAAAAAGTAGGAAGTGCGAAAAGTCTAATCTTTCCTTTCAATTTCATTTACACTTTCATTACTAATGGTTTGGTTTTGAATTTGCCAGGGATGTTCGAGAAGATTAGCCACTCTAAGTATCTTAGAGAGTCTGATCTTTTCGTATACTTCCAGAGCATTTTTCCAAACAAACAATTTAACAATTAATTGCTCAAGGTCTTTACGTAGTCGATGCCCTATTTAACAGGCACTATTTGATGGAGCATATCACTCAAAACACTTAAAAACAAAATGTTTTTTAGTTATTTTAAAAATGACCTAAAATTTATATCATTACGTTAATTTATTAATATTAATGTTAGTAATTTTGATATTAGTTTTTTTCTAAAGTCATGACGGATAAGAACCTCGCTGCAATGCATTCGTCAGGATAATCGCACTTGACCGTGGGTCCGTGCAGGCCTCCCTTGGCCTTTGGCTCTCGCGTGCACGCGTGCGTTATCCTGACAGAATGCACATGTATTAGGTCCTATCCTTATCAATACAAATACAGGAATCCTAATAGCACTCACACTTATTGTGCGATCTGCAATGCTAGTCAATGGTAACACCCCCCTCCCATTGAGGCAAGGGTCCAATATGTGTCCTGCATGGGCCAAGTTTTCTGGGCCCCAAATTGGCAGCCCATGTGGGGCCCTCTTTTTTTTTTGTCGTCGGGAACCATGATGGTCCCCAGTGGGTTATCTACTTGGGCCGAAGATGGTACTTTATGATGGCCCTTATGGGGCCAATTACAAATCACATGCATGTTAAGGGCTAGATCTATAATGCTTTAAATTAAAGAAAAAAAGAGTTTCTATACGTGGATATGTTTTAATTCCACTATTCATTAGGCATCATCACTTGCATCTCATACTAACATGATTACAAATATGTATTATACTTACCTTGGTTTGGATCGAACCGGGGACCTCATGATCTTAGTCTAATGCGCTATCCAGTCGACCACTTGTACTTAGACATTGGCATCAAATTGATTTTATTAAAGGATTGTTGAGGTTAAATTATAACTTGTACTTTGGCCTTCATATCGACAGGGATGAGTTTAGTTGCCTATTAAATAAAGTTTAGATAATTATTTGATACAAAGAATGGAAAATAAACATTTTACCCCCAACTGGGGGGCTCGAAATGGGGCAGCCTTGAAATGCCCATCCTTGCATATAGTGTGGGTGTGGTGTGTCTTCCCGTAGGATTTTCATTTCATGCTAAAATTGATTTTGGTTGCTGTTTGGGTTTCAATACGACCTTAAACTGTCATAAATGATGGGGTGCAATTTTCCTACTGATGCCCCCTTCTTCAGGGGAAATGTTAATACAGGGAAATTTAAAAAATCGAGTCAAATGTGTTTTAATGTACACTAAAGCGTTCCTCTCGTCATAAGGATTAGAAACGTATTATTTGCCTAGGTTCCACCTTTAGTAAAGCGGTATAGCCCCATAATGGTTCAAGGTCACCCTGGGGGTAAATGCTCCCGATGTGTTGATCGTGGTGTCAACTGATCCTTGTGTCATACTGAAAAGAAAATGCCTTTAATTGATACTTTTGATATCACCATTGCGACTCCAGGGAAAGTTCGGGTGACCCCCATAGACCACATAGACCCTTGCGACATTTTGCCCGCCCCTATTAGATTAGGCACAAATATCATACACTGAAAATAAGACATTTTGGATCCCTGTGAGACCATACAAACAACTTAATCACCAGTTTCAACAAATCTGAGCATTGGGTAAATTTAACCCGGGTTGACCTTGAACCATTATGGGGCTGGGGCTATAGCGCTTTACTAAAGGTCGGAACCTAGGCAATTATACCTTTTTCAATCCTTACAAGGAGACAACATGTTAATGTACAGTAAAACACATTTGACTCGATTTTAATTTTTCCCTGTAGTAACATTTCCCCCATTGATTAAAGGGCGGCAGCAGTCCGAAAAATTTGTACCCCATCATTTTCTGACTGTCTGGTCCCTATTAATGAAAAACACAAGAAAATCATCTTTAGCACCAAATCCTAATGGGAACTGTTTTCATTAAACATACCAACCCACCTAATATGAGTAAAATATCTCAGCCGTCCAATTGAAAACCTACATGGCCCGCATTTAGGAAACCCACCTAAAGCCCAATTAAAGAACCTCATCATTGACCCATTTGAAAAACCTAAACAATGGCCCCATTTGGTAAACCCACTTTAAAGCCCAAGTAAGACGCCTATCAGTACCCATTGACAACTACACTGGCACCATTTATAAAGCCCATGTAATTCCCATGCCGACGTAAGCCAATGTAACCCACGTGAAAACCCAAGTGGCCCCACTGACCATTAACTTGGTAAACCAATGATGGTAGCCCAGATTAATCCACATGGGACCAACACAGGTAATGCCATAAACACACATAATGGTTGCCTACATGGGGCCCATCCAGGAATAGCCCACATGATCAACCCATGTCCACAATGCCCCATTCAAAACCCCATGGGTCCCATAGGCATAACCGCATCATGGGTTACCAGTACAACCCACTGGGCCCCTTAGGACATCGCCGCCACATAAAACCCCTGCCCACTATAGCCCAGCCTACCCACACAACCCCCATGGGCCCCAGCACGGCATGTTGGAGGGAGCCTGGCGGTTAAGGGTAACGTTGCATCCTTCGGTACTCTTTCTTTTGAAACGTCTACGATACCGAAGGATTCTAACCACGCCATATGACATGTAATTTCACCAATATATAATTCTATTGCCACTTAGTATCTCATGCTACATGTTGGATTATGCGTTATTTATTAACAGCCAGCTACGGTTAATTTTAATGTTAAAGCTGTAAAGTGAAACCTTTCTTTTCTGTTTCAAAAACCAGCTCACGAACATGCTCTTCCAAGCTTTTTTTACCAACATTGATAATAAGTTGCTGGAGGTTTATTTTAAAAATTTTAAAGGGTTTCTTATATTCATTTCGTAAGAACACAGTCTTTGCTCCTTTATAGGTTCTAAGATCTTTAAAGCTTTTATAAATTGTAATGATTAACCAGTTACTTTAAAATTGAATATTGTATTGAACCGTTTATATCTCGTACTGTCCCTAGAGGAAATGATTAGCGACATGAGATCACCCGGCAAAAAAGGGAGGTAGCGTAGTTGTGTTTCGTTAATCTAGGAGCACTTACTCCCTGCCTGTACACCTGGCAGGGTCTGCTCCGTGATTTTGAAAATTTGGCATGATCCATGATCGCTTACTTTGCACACATGCTCGGGAGGACCACCTCCATACATAAATCGGAAGATAGAGGGCTCTATCACATGATTTGATACTTGCACACGTGCTAATCCACTGTGAGATGGTGACTCTGTGGCATCATTTTTGAATTGCTAAAAACCATTTACTAGACACATTTCATTCATGTAACCCCTCCTCCATTGAGATATTTCAAATTTGGGCATACTACAAAAGATATGAAGAAGGATTAGAAGTGGGCGAAAAGACTCGACGAACAATTATGGCAATAAAACAAAAACGACTCATTAAAAATTAAAGAAGAGAATTATATTTATACAAATTATTCACAATAATACACTTCAAATCTAAGAATATCAACCTTTATAAATATTTATGGTCTTTTTCTTTCATTTTGATGTCAATCAGGAGTCCGTGACATTGATATTTTTGTAGTAATCGTAAAATTGGCCTGATTTTTATGACAATAAAAGTGACGTTTCTGTAGGTGCGCTTTATTTGTGTTCCTAAGAAAATTCATTTCCGGGATTCATTTCTAATCGCTCCATGGTATCAAAAGGTCACATTTAAAATCTAGATATAAGACATGTATCTATCTATATCTGTTCGATCATATTCGAAAGCAAAAAAAAATTCTTTCTTGACAACAGAGTCCGTATGAAAGGTATATTTGGAATGCATTATTGAATTTAAAAGAAACTCGATTTTTACATTCCACATGTACATGCTCAGGCAATGCCGTATCAAGTGCATACAGAGTCATTTTTATAGGAGTACCCTTATGGTGGATTCATACTTCATCGGCAGATGTCTGCCGACGCTAGCCTTTCAAACATGTTTTTTACGCAACACATGTTTCATGCATCTTGCGCGCAAAGCATGTTCGAACCCCTATAGCGTCGGCAGACGTCTGCCGATGAAGTATGAACCCACCATTAAAGTACCTATAGAGTAGCCATGAAGTGCCTCCTCGCAGGGCCAGGGTCTGTGAGGGTACTCCGATGCAAATGAGCTTTGATCCCAGCAGTGTAATTGTTTTGCCCGGGTTGTTTTGGAAATTTTATCCATTATAACATGTCGGTCACTTACGTTAAGCATGTTAAGGATGACTTCAAATTCCAACCACCGGTTAACTGGCGGTTTCGTCCGGTTCTGGCCGGTTTCTATTTTTTTTAAACAATGAGAACCGCCCGGAAAAGTGTTTGGGTTTGATGTCGCCTCTTAAATGTTTTTTACACAAAAGGCCATAGCGGTTTTAGGTGATGCTTAACTTACATATCACTATTATTAAGCTTTAAACATGTTCAGAAAAGAGCAAACAACAATGAAATGTTTGGCACCCTCTATGGACCAAAGTATAGCCTACTAGACATCTGGTAATGGAGTACCTATGAAGGTACTCCAGCGTAGCTGCAGAGGTACCCACTACTGGTGGCCTCCGTGTGTACCTTTCAATCACCTGACAGGAAACTTCAGAGTACACAATATGATGGGTACTGCAAGCAAACAAGCTGCTCTGCGCCCAATGGCCGGTGTACTTTACATCCCCAAGTCCTTAAAGAAGTAGAGGCATATTTGCAGCAAAATACAAAATTCCTTAAAATATCTGAAATGGATAGATTGTGACTTGCATTGATCATTTAAATCCAGTTTTATACCAAGCGCCTTCGAAGTCAGTTGGTCATTTCCTACGGTGGCTCGTTTATGACGAGAAGACGACGGGATCCAGACTGCTATTCCTAAGTCGTCTCCTATCTCGTAACTTAAAGGTCCATGGACACGGCTAAGTTGACATTTCTTAATTTCTTACATTTTCGTACCTCAGCAGTATCCTGATCATATCTCAAAACAGATTTTTAAAGTGAACATCGGGAAAGTGTTAAATTTCAAGGATAAATAAATATATCTCGTCACTTAGCTCGTCACTCATCTCGATATTTTTCTTTCCAAGTCATCAGCTATCTCGTCACTTAACTCGTCACTTATCTCGACATTTTCTAATTCGTCAGTTAACTCGTCAGTTGTCTCGACATTTTTCTTATTCGTCACTTAACTCGTCACCTATCTCATCAGTTAACTCGTCAGGTATTTCGTCTTCTCGCTAGTTATGTCGTCAGTTATCTCGTCTGCTCGAGGCCTCCTCGTGGCCCTTTAGAGCCACCGCAATTTCCAGCCATTTCCCTTCATTTTCAGTCAAAAGATCTTCGTAATAGTTAAATTCATATACTGCTATTATAAATCGATAACTTTTTAGAGCCATTAGAACTTCACGGACCGGTCTGAAGGGTTTGTAAGGAAATGTGTATTTGTACTTCAATTGTGCAACTTAAGCCATGGAATAAAACCACCCCAGAGTGGTTTTATTACAAAATCACTTTACTTACCCACAAAGAAACTGTTTTGGGCTTATTCGTTTCAAGTGGTGATTAAAACATGTAAAAGCAATACAAACGTGCGGAAACCTCAGTTTGGACCAAAATTGAGGGCGCCCTATATACAAAATGTGTTAGTGTCCCTTTATCTGTAGGTCCTGCATCAAAATCAAAATCCCGGGACTTTGTATTCAAAGGTGGATATGATGTGTGAACATGGACTTACAAAATGTACCCTAAACAAGTATTTTTGCTTGTTTATACTCAACAAGCAAGCAATTAATGCACTGTGTCGTTAAAGGGGCATTTCGTGATCCACAGCCTCGCCCCCCCCCGACTTACCTAAAAAATGTTGAGATTTTTATATCATCTGAACCGTTAGCCTTAGTAATCCACGTGTGCCCAATCTTACGTGCAAATTCGGTCGCAATTTTGTATTTTCTGTCCGTAACGGACAGAAAATACAGCACAGTAGTTATAGCCTATGGGACCGTGGGAAACGAGTATTGCTCATAACACAAAACCGCAAGATCGGGATCAGTTCAAATTTTGAGAATAAGCTTTTCTCAAGGATATCTAGTGATCAATGAATAAAACAGAAGGTGCTGAATAAGGAAATGCACCTTTAATATACCCCTTATTATCTTGCTTTGTTTTACTTCCTATTTACAGTATTTTTGGATAATGTTGATCTCTGCTTAATGTATCATTAAATACGTACATCACAATTTCATTGTTAAGAAAAAAGCACTCCTTTGTCCATGTTTTGCTTTTTTTGTCACCCTAATCAGCGCATATCGCAAGCCATAAAGGCCATAACGCATTGCCGCAACGCGTTGCGAGAAAGTAGCAACGCGTTGCCGAAATTTCACAACGCGTTGCGGTGTCGGCCAATTAAAATGATCAATTTCTGTGACGTATTTCAAAAAATAGATCCACAACGCGTTTCAAAGTATCTAGCAACGCGTTGCAAGCCTTCACAACGCGTTGCGAGCTTCACAACGCGTTGCAAGCTTCACAACGCGTTGCGAAGGTCCACAAGCCATAAGGGTCATAACGTATTGCCGCAACACGTTGTGAGAAAGTAGCAACGCGTTGCGACATTTCGGCAACGCGTTGCGGCGTCGGCCAATCAAAATCATGCATTTCTGTGACGTATTTCAAAAAATAGATCCACAACGCGTTGCGACAATACGTTATGACCCTTATGGCCTTCACAACGCGTTGCAAGCCTTCACAACGCGTTGCGAGCTTCACAACACGTTGTAAACTTCAACAACGCTTGTGAAGGCAATTAGGGTCCACGGATTGCCCGCAACGCGTGTAAGGTTTGCAACGCGTTTGAGGTCGCAACCGCGTTTGTGAGATTTATATTTTTGGAAATACGTTCACAGAAAGTATGATTTTGATTGGCCGCAATGTCGCAACGCGTTGCTTAAATGTCGTCAACGCGTTGCCGCAATGTCGCACGCGTTGTGACTTTCTCACAACGCGTTGCGGCAATACTTAGGACCCTGTATGGCTTGTGGACCTTATTAACGCGTTGTGAAGCTTGGAACGCGTTTTGTGAATGCCGCAACGCGTTTGTGAAGGGTATACTTGCAACGCGTTGCAAGTTATCTAGCAACGCGTTGGTGGGTCTATTTTTTGGAAATACGTCACAGAAATTCATGATTTTTTTGATTGGCCGACGTCGCAACGTCTGCCGAAATGTCGCAACGCGTTGCGCTCTCGCAACGCGTTGCAGCAATATTATGGCCTTTATGGCTTGCGATAAGCGCACGCGTATCCAGCCATAAAGCCATAACGTATTGCCGCAACGCGTTGCGAGAAAGTATCGTCATAGAGGTACGAAAAGTCATAGAAATTCATCATTCTAATTGGCCGACACCGAAACGCGTTGTGGAATTTCGGCAACGCGTTGCTACTTTCTCACAACGCGTTGCCGCAATACGTTATGGCCACCGAGCTATATTTATGGCTTGCGATACACGCGCGTACGATCCATCATACCTTCAGTGGTGGACAGACGGTGGCGACCAAGAAATCCCAAATCTAGACATCGCCTTTTAACCAGGTAAAGAAGTAATTATAGTCCGGCGTACTCACAGTCCGGCTATAACGGTAAGGAATAGGGCACTCAATTCAGTTGACTCTTCACGCAACATTAGTTTCACGCTTTATTCCGTTATCGTCTATGGAGCCCGGACTATGGCTCCCGCCGGACTATAGTTGCTTTCACACCGGTGTAGAAGTAATTATTGTCCGGCGTACTCATAGTCCGGAAACAATGGTGAACAATAGGGCAATCGATTCAGTTGACTCTTCACGTAACATTAGTTTCACGCTTTATTCCGTTATCGTCTATGGAGCCCCGGACTATGGCTCCCGCCGGACTATATCTGCTTTCACACCGGGACTTAGCAGCATTTGCAACACATCTCAAGCACAAAAGGTTTGAGTGATACTCTAAGACTCTAAGACCAGATCAATTCACTATAACACCTATGACAGAACTCCCATAGCAATTTTACACGTAAGGAATGGGTCACCTTGAACCAGGGGCGGCGTCAGGGTAAAATCATAGGAGGGGCGAAACATTGCACGATTACCTCATATAGGGTAAAAAAATCAAACTCTTACACAATTTATTGCTTAAACCCCCTGTTTTCCCTGAATTTTGAAACTCTCCCACCCCTTGGCGCCTCCCCTGCCTTGAACAGGATTCGGACAAGAGTCGTTTGTTCCAACAGCTTTGCAATATGCACAGATGGGGCTCCGACCATCTCCAGCCTGCCAATGTGGCTCTCCATCACAGACTGCGGATCACATTCTCAATGAGTGTCCTACCTTTCGTTCACCGGTGGATATAGACTTCTCAAACCCCAACCAATCAACAGTGAGCTGGCTCCATCAACTTCAACACATTTAGCTGCTGCCTCACACGCAAGAAGAAGGATCATCTCGAGATAACAAATCTTATATCTAAATTGGGGAGTCCTATTTTGGAGATAACATTCAGTTAACAGGAGATAACAAGCTTAACCCAAAATAACGGTCCTTATCTGATCTCGAGGTAAGTCTTCTTTATCTGGAGATAAGAAACCTTATCCTGAGATAACTTTGTTGACTCTAGACCGTCAGGACTCCCGTTAGCTAAGCGTTATCGCAATCTCGTTCTTTTATCTCGAGATACCGTGAAAGTCCTATAGGGCCTACACCTGAGCTTCCATACAGGTGCTGAATTGGTTTTCACAAATGCCGCATCTGATGTATCACTCATTAGCATAAATTGATCATTCCTTTCATAAAACAATTTTTACCACAACATTTATCTACAACAAAATGATTTGCTTGTATCAGATAATGTTAATCAAAGAGTCACATATGCACCTGCTATGTATAAACGATATGAAGTTGTTCGCTTTACCAATAAAAATCTATACTACTAAAAAAATGAGATCTGTCTGTCTGTCCGGTCTGGCATTTCGTTATGCTTTGACATATGGGGCTGATATTTGGCATGAAGGTAGGGGAGGACAGTCTGACCTTTGTTTGCGGGGTTTTAGAGCAACCCAAAGGTCAAAGGTCATCTGGATGTCATTTTAAGGTCCATTCCCTTTACTAAAAATGAGATCTGCCTGCGAGTCTGTCCGGTATAGAATTATAGTCCGCCGTACTCACAGTCCGGCTACAATAGTAAAGATATGACACTCGATTCAGTTGACTCTTCACGCAACATTCGTTTCACGCTTTATTCCGTTATCTATGGAGCCCGGACAGTGGCTCCCGGCGGACTATAAATACTTTCACACCGGCTATGCGTTTCGTTATATGCTTTGACATATGGGGCTGATATTTGGTATGAAGGTAGGGGAGGACAGTGGGGCAATCTACACGGCAGCGCAGATCCAGATCGGATCCGTTTCCCCGAGATCCAGATCACGGGAGATCGTTTATAGAACTCTACACGGCGCAGTGAGTGCGAAAGTACGGCGACCTTTCGAAGCGTAAAGTGTACATATGCTACGCGTAACCTTGGTGATCGAGGAACACTTTACGCGTAACCTAAAAGTACGCGCTTAAAGTGCAGCGACACTATAACCAAGCGTGTACACACCATGTACGCGTTGCAGATCTGGATCTTGCCCGTGTAGACGCAAACTGGATACGAGATCTGGATCCGATCTGGATCCGATCTGGATCTGCGCTGCCGTGTAGATTGCCCCAGTGTGACCTTTGCTTGCAGGGTTTCGGAGTGACCCAAAAGGTCAAAAGTCATCTAGAGGTGGATTTGCGTAGAAATGCCCTATGACCATGTTTGGTCAAAAGGACCGCTGACCTGAGCACAGAACAAATCTGAGGTTAAAGGTCACACACATAGGTCAAAGGTCACACACGGGGGCGAATCACTAGTTCATACAAATTCCGACACTCCTCGTCATGAATGTCCCACATTTCTGTGCATTTTGTAAAATTTAGAATACCTTGAAAACATTGCGACCGGTGTGAAAGCAGATATAGTCCGGCGCGGCGGGAGCCACAGTCCGGGGCTCCATAGACGATAACGGAATAAAGCGTGAAACTAATGTTGCGTAAAGAGTCAACTGAATCGATTGCCCTATTGTTCACCATTGTTCCCGGACTATGAGTACGCCGGACGATAATTACTTCTACACCGGAATTGCGTCACTACTATTTTAATTTGATGCAGAAATAAAGCTTACAAATTTCTGTAACCTGTGTTGAATGTGAGATTCACATGCCTTCATATCCTCAAATTTGTAGCTTTTGCACTTCTTTCTGTCCGAAAGTAATATCATAAGTCGTTAACTTTAGTGTATGACTCGTAAAAATGACTAAAATGGTAAAAAAGATCAATCTCAATTTGTACAGGGGGTCAACATTGAAGTTACTCTGATTATATTTTAAATACTTGCACTGGCAAATTATTACCTGAAGAAAGAGGACTCCCCAAAAGTATAGTTTGGTTATGCTAAATGTTTACTTACTGAGATAAAGCTCAAAGAAGGTCAATGCCAATTGGATTATGTTGTCATGTATGGCCGATTTTATCGCATAACATGATCTATGCACATGCATTGAAGATGCTACTGTTACAGGCCCCAAGAATTTGCAATGATTTATTTCACTTTAGCAGCTAACATTGAGTTGAAATTATAAATTAGCTCATATACACACACTGGCCAAAAGTATTGCAACATGTAGAAAACGAAATTCATAATCACCAACTGATTTCAAATTACACCATGATTTTTTGACAATAAAATACGTATTAAAAGCCAAAGTTGTGTTTTTTATACATACGCTATTCCCCAGAACCCAGGAGGGTGAATAAACGTTTGATTTGATTGTCATGTTCCCTAAATATGGCAGATTAAAGGAACAGCGAATTATAACTTGCCGATTGCACTCCAGAAGGAATACAGACACAGAAACCAAAAATATGGCTTCAAAGCAGCCGCTTAATGAATTGTACGAGTTCATTAGGGGGTTACCCTAATGTTTATGAGATAAAATCATAGTGGTTGTGTGGACCGTAAATGAGATAAAGTCAATGGAAGACAGCGGTCTTCGAAAAATCGAGAAATTTTGGGACACCTGAAATGCAATTCGAATGATAAATCACGTGGTTTACGTAAATCATGTCTAATTACACGTTTCACATTGCATGACAAACAGCACAATGTCAACGGTGTGATTTAAAAGTTGTTTTTAAGTTATCACGTGACCTCTTTCTTGCCATTAAATTTCCTGAGTCCAACGTTGATG